>JAHXMU010000637.1:160495-173618 GCA_019455685.1 Philornis downsi
AAAAAAAAAAAACACATTTCCTTTACTAAAAGGGGTGTGTCTCGTGATTATTGCAGTCACTCCCCCCTAATTCGCAGATTTCTATTCAACGTTCAAATAAAATACTCGTATTTCGCTTTATTCTCGTTCATTAATATCATTGAATTAATTGTACTTGACAGTCGTTACACTCACATAAAATAGTATAGCAGGTAGTTTTATTTGAAAATATGTATATGTATATTTGTTGTTATTATTTCAACGCAGCAACAATAACAACAACATGCATTTGTTGCAACAACAGCTTTGGCAATCAGAAGATATAGGATGAAATCCCCTGCCCGGATATCAACATCAGTTCCCCCCTTTATTGGGTAGTCTTAACGAAATAGCACAGAGAAATAAGTTCATAATTGATGATAATCAATATCAATTGACGCAATATTTAAAGCTATTTAAATGTGCTAAACGGCTTCATGATATCCACACATTGATACTACATTCGTAAATCGACGATGGTTTGTAAATATGTATATGTATGTCTCTTAAGTGTGTATGTATAAGTGTATCAACGTATGTATATGTTCTTATATAGATAGGCAGGCAGATAAAAGATTTTATCTACAGTGGATGGAAACAAGATGTAATAGATTTTAATTGGTTTGGTTTTTGGAAGCAAAAATTAGACATCTTTATTTTTTAAAAACTTTGCCAGTTTTAAGCTACTACAGGGAATTGAGAAAAGCATAAACTTGTTTCATCGGAAAACTGTTATTCCCTGCAGTGATAAAAATTATCAGAAAATATACATACATTTTGTTTTTGTGTCCAGTTCAAATGGGATAAGTTGCTATAACAATCAAACGGCTAATGACAGCGTGCTCATTTTTTGGCAAGTGTCTGCCGGTTGTGTTGCTTACAAGCCTATGGCAGCATATCGTTTTGCGTCTCATTTAAAAAGAACTTATTCAAATGGAATTCAAATGCAACAGTGTTATTTCTTAGTATTTGGCTAGAAAATCGCCAAACAGTCATTGTTAATGAGCTACGACATTTAGGTGTGAGCAAAATGTTTACGTATCGGAATATTATATGATACGATGATACTGGTAGCATCTAAAAAACGCTATAGAGGTAGACATTAATAAACTGCAGCAGCATCATCAGAAATGATTCGAAAGGTGAAGGCCAGCATTCCACGACAATTTCAATTTCAGTTCAATTTTTGTGCAGCTGCCACGTCGTATAGGTCTTTGTCAGCTTGTGGTGCAAGCTGTGAACTGATTCTACCTGACGCTGAAATTACATTGTTTTCCCCTTCAGTAAATGTGGACAGTTTTCCGTTTTAGCTTCGCCGCCATTATTCAATGAATTAGAATCAAATTCACTGTTGTAAGCTGATTCTACATGGGGCTAAAAGTGCAATTGTGAGCAGTTTTCCGTGTCGGCTTCGCCGCCATTATTCAATTCAATATTGGAATCGTATTCGTTATTAGTTCCTCTTCCCATTTCACGCCACGTACAAAATTTGTTTATTAAATATTTATTTTATTAAATAAATTTCATTAAATAAATAAATAAGTAAATAAATTAAAAAAAATAAATAAATAAATCAATAAATAAATAAATTAATTAATAAGTAATGAATAAATAAATAAATTAAATAAATAAATTAATAAATAAATAAATAAATAAATAAATAAAACAAATAACTAAATAACTAAATAAATAATAAATAATTAAACCAATAAATAAATTAATAGATAAATAAATAAATAAATAAACAAATAAATAAATAAGTAAATATAAATAAATAAATAAATGAATAAATAAATAAATAAATAAAAAAATAAATAAAAATAATAAATCAACAAATGAATAAGTGAATAAATAAATAAATAAATAAATAAATAAGTAAATAAGTAAATAAGTAAATAAATAAATAAATAAATAAACAAATCAATAAATAAATAAATAAATAAATAAATAAATAAATCAATAAATCAATAAAAATAAATAAATAAATAAAAATAAATAAACAAATAAATAAGTAAATAAATAAATAAGCAAATGAATCAATAAATAAGTAAATAAATAAATAAATACATCAATAAATAGATAAATCAATAAATAAATAAATAAATAAATATATTAATAGATAAATAAATCAATAAATAAATAAATAATTAACTGAGCAAATAAGTAAATAAATAAAAAAATAAATAAATAAGTAAATCAATAAATAAATAGATAAATAAATAAATAAGTAAATAAACAAATAAATAAATAAATAAATACGTCAATAAATAAATAAACATGTAAATCAATAAATAATTAAATAGATAAATAAATAAACAGATAAATAAATGAACAGATAAATAAATAAATATATAAAAATAAATAAAAAAATAAAAAGAACATAAATAAAAAATTAAGAAAAAAATAAATAAAAAAATAAATATAAAAAATAAATAAAGAAAACAAAATAAACAAATATCGTATAACAAATATTGTGTAAGTTTAATTAATTAAAGTTTATATTTGCACGACATTTGCGACATCGAAGGGCATAAAACAAATTTGTATGTAACACATTACAACGTGTTAATTTGGTGCAAAAGATGATACGACGATATTTAAGGTGGATTAATTGGCCTACTAATGACTATTGCAAGATGAAAATAGGAAAGCTGATTAGAGTTGACATTCACCTGCATTATCAGCTGTCACTTTGGCCCCTTTTCACGCTGATTCGTTGTACTGTGAAGAATCTGTATTTCATCATTGTGAGCAATTGTCAGGGAATATTTTTATACCCTACCACCACCATATCGCTATACTTACAATCATTTTGTGTTTGTGTTTAAATTGTTCAGAAAATTAAAGTACTATTTGAAATTAAGAAGCGATTTACAAAGCATCGATGCATATATAATATGTAGTAAAAATAAATCCATTATTTTTGCATAACATTGAAGGCTTTAATTTAGTGCAATTATAATGATTTGATATACCTCAAATATGCACGATTTTTCCGATAACTTGTTGCCATTTCGAAGGTGATTCTATTATGACTCTCTCATAGAAACCCTCGTCTCTATTAGCAAAAAACTGGGAAAGTAAATTTTACAGGCTTCTCTTGAGGCGAAATATTTTTACCAGCATTCGCCATAGACAGGAATATTTAATGGTAAATTGTAATTACCTGGTCACAGGTCCGGTTTCTAACGTGGATGCATAACAACCTCCAAATAAAGCTCCCGGAGCTACTGTCGAGTTACTTCCGTTATATACCGGGTTATCCACTTTTGGGTTTCAAAAGTAAACTTAAATAAAGCACACCTAAGTAATGATTTTGATGAAACTTTTATTTCAATACAATGTTTGGACTTTGGCATTATGTACGAAATACGGAGTCAGTTAAATGACCGCCTCTAGATTGGTTGCAGCAGTTGATCCTCTTGAGGTAGTTTTCGTCCACATTTACACGCACATTTCGGGCGGTATCTCGGCTATAACTTTACGAATGTTGGTTTTCAAATGCTTTAACGTTTGAAAATTATCCGCGTAAACACCATCTTTGACTTAGCCCCACAAAAAAAGTCTAACACCATCAAATCGCATGATTTTGGTGGCCAAATGAAATTACGCTTTCCGGAAACTTTTCACGCAATAAAGCCAAAATCGGTTGTGATGTTTGACTCGTGGCGTCGTCTTGTCAAAACCACATATCGTCTAGTTCATAATCTTCAATTGCAGGCCAAAAAAGTTGGTTATCATACGGCCGTAGTATTCTAAATTGACGGCAACGGTTCCTCCAGCGTCATTTTCGAAAAAATACAGCCCAATGACACTTCCAGATCACAATGCCACTTTTTCCGGATACAATGGCTTTTCCACAATCACTTCTCGGTTCTTCGAGCGACAATTTTTTTTGTTGACGTAACCACTGAGTGACAAATGAGTTTCATCGATGAAGAAAATTTAGTTCGATTGAAAGTCCACGTTTGAATCATCACTTTTGTAGTAAATTTTAACTATTTTTACGCATTCTTTAGTTGTTAAAGGATCCATATTCGTAGATGACAAATCTTTCACTAAATATATAACACTTCAGACGACATTTATTTCATAGTTGACAGGCTTGCCAGACCAGGTGTTTTTGAAACCACTAAATGGGGTATATCCAACTCATGTTTGAATCACCACTTTTGTGGTAAGTTTTAACTATTTTTACGTGTTCTTCGATTGTTAAATGATCTATATTCGTAAATGGCAATCCTTTCACCAAATAAATACCACTTCAGACGACAGGTATTTAACAGCTAACAGGCTTGCCAGACCCGGCGGTTTTGAAACCATTAAATGGATATTCCAATAGAACGCAATATGAGAGCTTCTATTGACAAAAGCTGTCCGGCTCTGGCCGATTGCTTTCTCCAGACGGTCCAATTGTTGACAGTATAGACGTGAATTAAAAAAAAAAAGCTTTATATGACACACTTTTGATCACCAGCAATCAACCGTCTTAGAAATGGGTCGGTTTTGTTGCGAATCAGCTGCGATTCGCAGTTGGAAATTCGTTTCATGAGGTTTTTTTTTGCGTTAACTCGTGTTTTATTCACACATCGAGCTTCTGCCTGCATTTAGTCCTATTCAAGTGGCCCCAAATGGTTTTTGTACAATATTTAGCTCCTGGGCAATCAAAACATTGCTTACATGATAGTCGAACTTGGCGATTTCTATTACTTTATCGACATTTTCGATAATTGGAAATTAAATTGAATTTTCTATACAATAAAGAAAAGAGAAAAAAAATAAATGAAATATATTGGTTGAAAAAGTTATTTGAATTTCTTATTATTGTGCATTTGTTGCGCCACCCTGTGTATAAGTTTCTACACTCGCACTCCCTGCCTGTGATTTCGAAGATTTTAAAGCGATTTTCTTCAATTTAACCCACTGCATGTGTTACTCTCATGCATTTCCATTTCGAATTTCATTATCTCTGTCGAAACTAATTTCTATATTTTTCTATTACAGCGAATTGACTACTTTATGTTTATTATAACTAAGCGATAGTAATTATTCAGTAGTTACGAAATCGCTTTAAGAACAATGTCGAAAGCGAAATGAAAAGGTTCGAAAGAATGCGTCGACAAGAGAGGTCATTGTGTATATCTTAAGACGATTTCGACAATTTCGACGTTTGTCTTATAGAACAATTGTTTATGTGTCACTTTAATTGATCTGGTATTTGAAGCAATTCGAATTATTGTCGTTAAAGAAAACGTTGAAGATGATTATAGCGCTATGGAATGGGCTCATTAAAGCAATATCAGGATTGGACGGCGGCAACATCGCTGTCATCTTCAGAAGTAACGTCACAACAAAATGCCACTTATTGATATGTCTTTTTATATCATTTTGTTTTGATTATAAACTAATTAAAATGATTTTTCTACAGCGGCAAACAATGAAGAAATAATTTGAGCGACAATTACGAGAATTATTTAATTGGCAAACGTTGGGTGATGATAATTTAAATGGAAATATAAACTTTTGCCCATAGTTTAGTTCGTATACAGTTTATGACATACATTTTATTTATAATTATATCTACAGGGATGTGTTCAGATATTGGTAAACATTTTTAAATAGTTCAGATACAGAAAACAAGAAATCAAAGATGTTTTCATTAACTCCTTTCCAATTCTAAGACGAACGGATAACTTACATGTTGCACATTTAGGTCAAAGGTGTCATAGACTTGCCTGTATACACATATGGTCAAAATAATAAGTACACCCTATATTTTTTGTAAAGGTTCGTAGACAAAGAAAATTTATTTAAATTAAAAGAAAACACAGATACTAATTTCTTTTGTTATAATATTAGAAATAAAATAAATACAAAACTAAACTAAAATTAAATTCAGTATTTTTCAAAAAGTAAGAAATTAATCAAAAAACATTGGACAAAATAATAAGTACATTTAGTTAAAATAAGCAAAAAAGTAGAAAAAATCAAGTATTTTCTGCTAAATTGGCTGAGTTTAGTTAAAAGCCGCTATATCCACTGTTATTTTCAATTATTTGGCTGACTCTTTTTGGCATGTTGGCAATAAGCAGGTTTCTACTGTCATTTCATACCAAGTTTTTTGAACAACCTCTAAGAACCTCCTTTCCAATTCTTTGTTTCAACTCTCCCCAAAGATTTTCTATTGATTTGGCCAGTCAAGAAGGAGGGCAACATTATTATCTTGGAACCAATCCTTTACCAACTTAGAAGTATGTTTCGGATTGTTATCCTGCTGGAATGTCCATATAAGAGGCATACTTTCCATAGCATAATTCAACATCGTATTTTCCAAGATATTTTTGTATTGGAATCTGGTCATAGTGTCGGTAAATCAATGTATCGGACCGACACCACACCACGGGAAACAAACTCCAGACCATAATACATGTTTCCGCCCCATGCTTAACCGTCTTGTTTGTAAAGCGAACATGGAATTCCTTATCCTTCGTTCCGGACACAGTCGTTTCCAAACACATTAATTTTTATTTCATCGTCTCCTCTGGACCCATTGGAATGGCTTCTTGCAAACGCTAATTTAATATTAAATTTTTTTGTCTAACCAAATGAACTCTTCTCTCTATCCGTCCTGGTAAATGTGCTTCTTGTAGTCTACGACGAGCCGTTCGCGATGAAATTAATTTCCAATTTCTGCTGAAATTGCTCTTGAAGATGTAAATGGCTCCTTCTTCGCAAGTGTTGTAATGCGGATATCTGTTGGTTTTGAAGTTTTTTTTGGGTTTTCCGCGAGTTTCGACAGGCTTTTTAAGCTTTAAAGCATTTTGTACAAAAAATAGCGACCGATTCATAGTTTCTGCTATAGAACGAAGACTTTGTACACTTTCTCTTAGTATTGAAACAAATTTTCTCTCCTTCGGAGAACAATGACTTTTTCCACCCATGGCTGATTTTTTTACTATATATATTGTTATGAATAAAGGTAAACAACAGTAAAATAACTAGCCTTTCCAAAAAGACTACAAAAGACTGCGAAATATTAAAGAATTGAGCAATGTATTTATTATTCTGACGAAGTACTGAAATCACACCAGAACAAAACTAACCTACAATGAAAACAACGGGAAAGACTCCCCAGTTTTGTTTTTACTTTTAAAGGCATTACTATATTAAAGTTATTTAAACAAAAAGAATTGCCATGTTTACTTTCCGTTAAGGTAACTAAAATTAAACATAAAACAAAAATAAGCAGGTGTATTAATTTTTTCGACCTACACATATGGTCGAATGTCTACAATGTCTACAAAAATCTTACTTTCTTGCGAACTCGTATTTAAAGGAATTGTGAGTTGGCTTTAATTCAATCTGTCTACCAAATTATGAAAATTTTGAGACAATCCAACAACTCTACGGTTGCCAAATCGAGAGTTCACCAAAATGAGTAATTAAAAAAAAAAAAGAAAAATAGAAAATCATTTTTTTCCGTATTTGACAATGAACAAATAATCAAATCGGACAGAAATAACTTTGAACAGAGATATATATTTGTTTTCAATGAAGCATATCACGATAACCTACCATGGTAAGGCGATAAGTCAAATTAGGTGATCTTGGTTACAAATAACTTAATTTACAGGTTGTTTCGATAACACCAATCGTTCTTGGTATTGTTTCTATTACTGCATTGCATCATATGAAAATAAAATTTTGAATCCTTTATCGATTAAACTCTTTCGAAAGACTATATATTTATTGCGATTTAAAATTTGGAATCCTTTATCGATTAAGGGGCCCCGCTGGTCTAGAGCTCGAAAATTTAGGGTATTTTCAGGATTTTTTCACAATAAAAAAATGAAAATGATGTTCAAATTTTGTAGGTTTTTCCTTTAACTTCTTTTACATACAAAATTGAAAAAAAAGATTTTTGTTTGTTTGAGAGCGGATATTTTCAAAAATTTCAGAAATTTATAATACTTACTGTTAATCAGCGATTCCAGCACCATACAGAACTCTTTCTGTTTCTTCGTACTCCAATGATTCTTCATCCCTCTGAATATTTCTCAGCTGTTCGAGCTTCTTTGAGTCATCAGTAATTCCACGGTTGGCTGTATACTCGTATACTTGACGCGCGTCGTGGTCTCGTGCGAGTTGCTCCGCTTGTGGTCCGATGGTGATACCCATGACCTCCATAATTTTCAAAACAGCGGCGGATCCTTCATTAAATGTGCAGGTAGAAATATAAGTGGTAGTATCAATTATTTTTCTGCCAACAAACTGATGTTTTGGCGCCAGCTGCCAGACACAAGAATTAAAACTTTCATTATTGTTCTTGGTAGTAATAACCTTTCCAATAAATCATCTACTGTTAATTCTTCGTAGATGGGTTTCAATATTTCTTGTGCGTCGTCTAGAGCAGGTGGTTGCTCATAGATATCTAAAGTACCTGTAGCTTCACTCTGGCGCCATTTGCACCATGATTCTGGACCTGGAGGACAGTGCGAGTGTTGAGAATTGTCATCTGACTCTATCTGCTAAAACGGCTGTAGAATCGAAAATACTAGAAATATCCTTCCAAAAATTTGACAGTATATTTTTACAAGTCTATACTTTCGAAATATAAAAAATTGATTTTTTGAAAATTCTGGACCATCAGGACGCCTTAAACTCTTTCGAAAGACTATGTATATTTATTGTGAATTATTCCAATATTAGAACTATTTCCTCTTCTGCCGTAAAATCCATTGACGACTTTGGTATTAGGACACTTTTATTTATACGCCTTAGCCGTTTAACTGAAATAGTGGGAAGAAAGTCAGGTACAGCAGCGCTTCCAAAGCTAGCCGACCTGACGCATAGATGGTGCCAGTAGTTTGAAAAAAATTATTACGGCGAATAGAGGCAACCTTATAAAACATATGTTTTAAGCATCAAGGGGTCACATTGTTTAGTATTTTTATTTGAGTCATTAGAAGTAAACGATCTCTGTAAATTTGTAAACATGGAGAAAATTGATCACCGTTATGTAATTCAATATTTCCGTTTCAAAAGTCTCCGCCCAACCAATATTAAAGCCGAGCTACTAGATTTTACTCTGGGGGAGTTTATTCCTTCGTTTGTGACTGTAAATTATCGGGTAGCAGAGTTTAAACGAGGCCGTACGAGCTGCCAAGACGAACACTTCTATGGTCGTAGTACTATTTTCAAATATTGAGAATATGTAAATTGTAAATTAATTGATTTTTGGTACACCTGTTGCATTTTCTATACATAGAATAAGAAATGTTATGACGACGACTCATTCAGGATACCAACCAACTGTGTTTATTTACATGAGTCTCACCGTGAGGCCTTACTCATGGCGTGCCATCACACATGGGACTGTTTTCTATAATTCATTTCTTGGTCATAATTCTTTTATTCTTGCGGCAGCCTGCGCCCCTTTGGGATACCCAAACTAATCCCGAAAGGATTAGTCGAGCTACTTTGAGATAAGAAGTAGGTCCCCTTGGAAAAACTTCTTCAGAGCCCGCATCCTCTCTCGGCCAAAGTACCTTTGAAGTCACTTGGTATGAAGTGAGCTTCATCCCGGTTAGGAGTGAGGTAATCTAGGAACAACTCGATAGACAATGAACAGTGGTTTCCAAGCTTCTGTCTTCCTTCAGCAATGCAACCTGCAAAAGCACTGAAAATACATGTTCGGGCAACCACAGCCAGCACGATGCTCCCACAAGGGATCCAACGCCATTGACCTGGCAAGAATAATGTTCTTTGGGCCCCTGGTCACCCGTGCTACCAGAAGAGAAGATCCCTCTGGTCTGGGTTTCGCAGACAAGCTACTCCAGTTTTGCTTTATCATACCTCGCATGGAACTGGTAATCCATTAACTACGGCATAGATTTTCAACGTCCGAAAAGAAATATCAATACAGCAAATTAATGCCATGTCCCTCTAGTCTATTAACCATATATCTCCACGAAGGAAATCCATGGTCGTACGACTATTAAAACGGAAAGAATAAATCTCCCGATATCTCTCGACGGCTTCTCTATGTCCGCTCCTGTTGCCAGGGGGTATCATTCAGGATACACAAAAATATGCCTAATAGGGGAAACCCAAGGGTTATGTAACCCAAAATTTCACTGAATTAAATTAAATTGTGACTATAAGGTAACCAACTCGAAGTTAATTTAAAACCACCAAACATTTTAGCAAAACGAATCCCATAATTCTCAAAAAAAAAAAAAAACATCAAAGATGTTCAAAAATTCGATTTTTGACAAATAACTTTGTTGCTTCGTAGTTTATGGATAACTCGAGCCAAATTTGACTTTTTTTTTATAAACATATTTATATATTATATTTGACATATTTATATATTAAATTTGACATATTTATATATTATATTTTATAGAATGCAGAAATTTTGAATTTAAGCAATTGGGAAAAAACTCATGCTTTTAAAGGCATTTTGGGTTGAAGTTAGTTTTTTTGTTCAAAAATATCACATATTTGGAACAACTTGTGGTCGTCATTGTAATACCTAGGAAGACAATTTAGGCTCTGAAGTGTTCCAAATTTTGTTATCTTTCGGAATAACGCAAACAGTTTTTCCGCATGTTGTTATTGATGATGATGATGTTGCTTTTCCCACAATTTTTGCAAAAATACGCTATTTTTCATAAATTTTGTATTACGATTTCAATCCGTTTCTAACATACAGACGTTATCGTAGGGGTTTCTTTTAACATTTTACTTAAAATTTTATAGCCGTTCTGAAACATGTTTTCCGAAAAATCTGACTTTTATTTGTTTTGCAATTGGCAAGAAAAAAAAAATTTATAAAATGTCTGAGGAAAAATAAAAAATTAATATATATTCCAAATTGCGTTTCTCCCAAGCTATAAGAGATAAACGGAACATGAAAGCACGTTTTTTTGCGATTTTTCCAAAAGCTAAGGATGACATAAAATTTAAAATCGGATTAAGAATGTGATTTTTGGTGGCGCGATACAAATTTGGCAAGCCTGAGATATCATCCTTAGAAACTGGGGTCCTGAGACTCCGAGCAAAGGTTGGCCAACAGAAACATGTGTATGAAATTTCTTTAAAATCTGTTAAACAGTGTTCCGTTTTCTCGTTATTTCTTGCATTTTGGCCAATTCAATTCCTTCTCGGTTCTCTTTATTTTAGCGTTGTATTCTTCTCTTTCCCCCACTGTGCGATGTTGTAAACTGATTTTAAAACAAGCGTTTTAAAATGTTTGATGTTTTTCTTATTTATCTATAGTAGGAATTTTGATTCAAAAAGTTAAGGCTATAATTGTGAAGAAATTTCTCACTAAATACCACCTGTATTCATATAATGAAAGTTTCAGTTGATTTTTTTCTTTTCCTCAAAATAAATAAATAAAAAACCGTTTCGAGGGAAATTACCACTTCGAGGATCCCGTTTACAATCAAAATCTTTTCCGGAAAATACGTTTGATAAAAGCCTTGATGACTGGATAGATTACTCGTTTGGCATAAGGGTGTTATTTCGGAATAATGGTGATACAATAAGTTTGAATGAATATTATTTTACGTTTCATTGACAAATTTCCAATAATTTTGTTTGACAGAATGTTGTCTTTGTAAAGAATTTCTACTGTGATATGCTGGTTACTTGCTAATCTTTTCATCTACTAGAGTCTTTATATTAAATGATGATCTGTAGTCTTGTTTAATCACCACTAAATTATTATTATTTTCAACGGATGGCTGCCGCGCTCTTTCATAACTTATTGATAACAATATAATCGTATAATTACATCATAGTCTTTCGCATGTTTTTCTATATTGTATTATATGTATGAAGTACTTCGATTAAAACCCCAATTTCGTTTTTATTTTCTATTAGATTTTTTGTTTCTTTTGGCATACTCGTAACTCACTTTCTGCATTTCCTTGAAGTTAAGTGTCTACTCGACACTTTCTGCATTAACTTGTTGCTTTTAAAGATTAGAAATAATGTCTAGAATATTATTTATATTTATGACAGTTAGATAACAGCAATAATATTTGCTTCTATGTCAATTTGAACTGTACGAAGAGTTGAACATTTAAGAACGTGGACTTAATCGCATTCAATTTAAAGCTGATATACTATATAAATAGTTGTTTTCTACTAACATATAAAGACTGGTCTTAATATGAGAAGTTCATTCATGCATGCCACCATATTATACACGAATATACAGGGTGGCGCAATAGAACGTGCATACTGCATCATCTTTTTTTGCGGGGTAGAAAAGGCACGGGCGGGGAAGCGCCTACATCGTTGGGTTGGCGGGCTCATGGAGTTTTAGTCGCTATGAATCACTTCGACGGGAAGCGTCGCGCATTTTACGAGAACTCTCGTTCAAAAATTTGCTACTAGGCGACTACATTGTGCTGAATATGGACTACGGCGGATTAGTGAAGCTCCGAGTGCTAATTTAATTAAAATATGGGTAAAGCGTTTTGAGAGACCGGTTCAACATTTAAACCACAAGCAAATGGTCGTCCAAGAATATCTGGGACCGAAGACAATGTTGAGGGAGTTATGGAGTCAGTACGAGGAAATTCACAAATGTCGACTCGCAAGAGATCGTCTGTCTTACAAATATCGCGACGAAGTTTGAAACGAATTTTAACATTGGATCCTAAACTGCATCCATATAAGCTGCAATTAATGCAAGAATCGATAGAGTCTGACTTCATAGCAAGGCTCGCATTTGCTAACGAAATGCTAGATCGATTCTCCAATTTTGGCAATATCCTTTTCTCTGACGAGGCTTATTTCTTTATGAATGGGTGAAAATCCCAAAATCAAACACCAGAAACCATTGCATAGTCCTAAAGTGACAGTATGGGCAGCAATCTCTGGCAGAGGAATAATCGGTCCTTTTTCCTTCGAAAATGCGCGGGGCCAAAACGTCACGGCTAATACGGAACGCTATGTTGAGATGTTGGACGGATTTTTGGCTCCAGAAATTGAAAGTTCAAGAATAGTGAATTCCAGACCTTGGTTCCAACAAGATGGAAATACCTGTCACACATCAAATGTTCCCTGGCAGACTGATTTCGAAAAG
>JAHXMU010000637.1:190110-202471 GCA_019455685.1 Philornis downsi
TATCTTCCATCCCTGTTATATAATATAAATATTGCTTGGGGAAGAAATGGAAATATTTACTGCCTTCCATCAGAATATACGAGTATTTCCACGAAATGTTTAATACATTTTTGGTTGAATATGTGGAATACTTTAGTAGCCTAATCACAATGTAATCCTATTGGGCAATCCTGAATATGTGCATGAATACCAATATTGTAGCTTAATTTGAGGTTTTATGTAGGCGGAGTTAGGCTTGTGGCAGGTCATAAGAAGCGTCATTATTCAGTTGGGAAATGTTTTTAAGAAATTAGGGGATCATTCATGAAACTTTCGATACAACGTTTAGAATTAAGCTTAAAATTTGATCTGTCTATTGTGGTTATTTTTTTGTTTTCATGAAATCATTTCTTGATAAATGATTAAATGTGATCTAAACTAGCCCTCCTATTGTTTGTACTGAAATACATTTTTTTTTTAGTTTCTGGACACTTGAACTAACGATTTTTTTCCGTTACGCTCTGAGAGTGCTGACAGTCAAATATTTTCCTAATCTTTATACCCACCGTATTTAATTTGAGTGCACTTTTCCCATGAAAACTTTTTTAATAATATAACAATGTTTGCAATTTTCCCTCTCCCTCCGTCTCTTCTCTTCCTTTCGTAATGGATGTTATCATACATAGAAATTTTAGCTTCCAAAAAGTACTCACAAAAACAACGAGCTTATCGCCTTTTCGCCGTGGTTTATCATGATGGCAAGGAAGCCTCCAAAGGTCATTATATTACCGACGTTTACCATACGGGCTATGGCAGTTGGTTGCGTTACGATGATAGTTCCGTAAAGTCCGTCAGTGAGAATCATGTACTGCTACCAAGGACACCACGTGTGCCTTATCTGCTTTACTACAGACGCTGTGATACTATACCCCAACATAACAATAACAACAACAACAACAACAACCACAATAACAACAATGGTGGCAATAACAATTCATCCTCGAGTGGAAATAATGCCTCGAGCGGCGGTGGCAATAATACATCGAAATAAATAAACATAAACTGGAAAACGATGAGAAAAACAGTCGAAAAGAAGAAAAACGGAAAGTGAAATGGGCGGGGGAGATAATGACCAACAACAATAGCACCACTAGCAGTAATAAGAATAACCAAGCATTCAGCATCAAAGACCCATATCAAGGCCAAAATGTGCTACAAATGTGAAGGAAGTATGGGAAAAGTGAAATCAAAAACACAAATATACGAATGATGTTGTTCCATGTAATAGCACATGATGGCATGAATGGCATGTCAGGAGAATAATCGCCCACTCAGGTGCAAACAAAAAAGATACCGTTTGTTGGCCGGTTCACAGTGAGAGTGAAGGATGAAATGTGGCAAAAGTGATGATATACATACATACATACATACGATACATGCATTTCTCTTTATCTCTCCCCCAAGACATGAAGTTAATCCGAAATTCATATAAAATTCCATCACGATGATGAAGATGAGAGGACGGACGACTGACGACGTATTTTTTTTAATGAATGTTGTATGTAAAACGTTATTGTAAGTACAATCTCAGACTGTAAGTCTGAAAACTATAAGAGCTCTAATTAATTAACTAAATAATACGGAATATTTCTTTTTAAAATAATAACTCGATTATACAAAAATTAGGCAATCTAAACACATCATTTATCAAAGATATAACGTTAATGTATTTCTTTAAAATTAAAAAAAAAAACGAGAAACAAAATTACATTTATATATATACACATAGGCTTAGATTAAATACACTAACTAACAATTAGAATTGCTAAATTTAATCATAGCTTAGTTTTTATTTTATGTTAAACCCATGAAGATTTGCATGGAATTGTGAAAATCAAACAAGTTTTATGGACGTATATATATTCGACAGTGTGTTAACGGCTTTCGTATCGTTGCATGATTTTATAAACGATTTCATTGACAGTTCATTGATTATATTTGCAATCTATAAGTCTAAGTTCAGTAATAAAATTAACTTTAAATGCAAAATATATAATTGTTATACTTTTGTACGTAGCGTGAGAATGTTTTGAAATTAACATCGAAGAAATCATAAAATGTCACTTTAATATAGAAAGGATCTAACTCTAAATTTTTCAAAATCTAGTTTCTCTTCGATTCCTTTCGAATAATGTTTAGAACAGATTACATGGCAACATAAGGAAGCATTAAAACAAACTGATTCAAATTTTCTACATAATTTTTGTTATGGCAGATTTTAAAATTTATGATTGAGAGCCTTTCTGAATTAAGGTAACAAATTAAATTTAAGATGCCTCTGTATGTTGCTTTTCTTATCAACTTATAGCTCCTGACCAATACTTTGTAAAAGTTGGGTCATTTTTTGTGGTATATTGTTTCGACTTCTAAAGAAGATCCAATACTGTCGAAACACAAGTAGATTTTCTTGTTATACCGGAGTTTAGAGTAAACTTTTCTTTGTCTTTGTTTATCTAAACTTGTTGGTTAAACTTAAATTTAGAATACAAATATTTCGTATATACGAATCTCGGCCATTGTGCATCGTAATTTTATTCACCTTTTATCAATTTTAATTATTTTTATTTCGCCTTTGCACAAAAACAAAATAATATCCCGTCGGCGCTGTAAATTTCATTCTTAATATAAATTCTTTCATTCTTGATATAAAATTACAATTTAATATAAAAGAAGTACAGAAGTTCTCATTTGGCGAATATCAAAGACAAATCATCTTTGATATGCAAATAATATCACAAAGAATTTCGTGTTGAATGATGAATATTGAAATGCATAATGTGGAAATCAGATACTAGTGCGGTCGCAGTTTAGAATCATTATTTCTCTAGTATTGATCTGCCTATCAGTCTACCGCTCAGTCTATTTGTCATTTCAAATATACGTGATTCAAATAATATCACAAAGAATTTCGTATTGTATGATGAATATTGAAATGCATAGTCAGGAAATTAGTACGGTCGTAGTTTAGAATCATTATTTTTCTAGTATTGATCTGCCTATCAGTCTACCAGTCAATCTATCTGCCAGTTCAAATATACGTGATGTATTTTGTTTAATAAGTTCTTCTAACATAGTTGTGTTCAAAAACATTTCGCTAGGGTGTAACGCAAATCTTGTACTAAATTTAAATGCCAGTGACTGTTTTTGTGCTGTCCATCAACATTTACTTAAATTTAAGATGTTCTTTGTGTCCCATAAAAGTACAAAATGTTCTTATATAGGTATTGATGATATCGATCAACATATAGGTAAATGTTAGCTATTTTACAAAAAAGAGTCAAACTTTAATCAACGCTTGTTTTTCGTGCAAATGTAATAATCTGTTGTTACAAAAGAGTTAAATGTGTACGTTGAGGTTATAGTTTTCAAAGGCTTTTTATTGATTTTGTTGTTAGTATTTTGTTTAATGTGCTTTTTGATTGAATTCAATTTCACTATAAATAAGTTTTTTTTTTACTCTGTTTCAAAATTTTGCATGTTTAGAGAAATTGGGTCAGCACTGGTATGTAAAAGCAAGTAAGCTTTATAGATTTGATGATGCAAATTTCTAATAGAATGCACTTATTATTAATAGGTTTTTACTGCATATGACTTATATTGACTTTCTTAACAGATCATGAAATATTTGGGCTCTTCACGTTTTAACATAAATATTTTAACAGCTTATAATTTTAAAGAAACATGCGGACTGAATTCAAACACTAATTTTAGAAAAATTAGCTTCTGGGCCTCAACTTAAATGTAAGTTTAAACATTATTTGTAACCAAAGGTGTCTAATGGTTGCATAGCTTTTGTGTAGTAAATGGGATTTATGAACTTTAAACTGAATGTTCTATTGGTGGTACTGTAATGGCTTGATTGCTTAACGTGCTTCAATGTAGACTGACTTATCGATAAATTGTGGAAACGAGTTGTTTGTTCTAAGTTTCACAGGTTTTAATAACCAACGCCGATGTATGTAATAATATTGAGATTGATTTGTTCGGTTTCACATCGTTTCTAATAGTTTCTAAATCCTACTTTTATATCAATGACTCATGTTTTTAATTTGTGTTTTTGTTAAATGTTTTGTAACTAAAAAAATTCTACGTTTTTGTTTGGTTACTGCTAAGTTGCCAATAAATCGTATTATAATATCTTAAATATGCGAAAATTTTTAAAATTCTAATTTGCCTAAATGTGCGTCAGCAAGCTGTAGCACGATATTATGATGTAAAACATATTTCCAAATAAAACTACATTTGACTTGATTTGTCTAAGAACCATTCCACAGAAAACTTAATTGGCATCGAAAACAAAAATTGATTTCTAATAATCTATTCCAATGAATCGAAAGTCTTTGTTAGGTGTACAAAGCGAGCAAAATTGATTGGAAGTTTTGACTGACATTAGTTGGGGTTTGTCAGCATTGTTTTAATTTTCTTCGATTAAGATGGATCTGTAAGCACACACTTTCCAGGATGGCTGACCAATAAGTGAATGCTCTTCCAAGCGATTCTGTTACTTCTATTCTCTTTGATTAGGACCTGAATAAAACTTTATATGAGTCTCAGTTAAACTGAAATATATTTTTCAAACTTACATATATTTTCAAATAGCACACAAGAAATGTCGAAGCTAACTTTCCACATTAGCATTTAATTTTATACCAATTTATGTTTGAATTACGTTTCTTTTTGGGGACTTTGTACATTTACCGAAACGTATTCTAACAGCAACTTTAATATGCGAAGCTCAATTCTAAATATTTCAGTTTCAATATGTTGTATTTATTTAGTTTTGTTTGATTTGCGTGATTTCATAAGAAGAAAATATTTCACTCTGGCATAAATCTTAAAAAAATTTATTGTTGCTGGCGACAAAACCCAGAGCTAGAGGCTAAATATACTTTCTACAAGTTAAATTCGATTTCAAAATTTTTTTCAGCAAGCCACAGTTTTTGCTACTTTAATTTTTAAAATACCAAAAATGCTATTTTGGAAATTGTCGAGTCTTCTTTACGTTTATCAGATATTTTGATGATCGTAATTTTAATATTTAATTCCCCATGTCCAATTTCTCTTGCACTTGGTCGCTTCTGTTACAGTTACCGCTTGAATTCGTTTCTGTAAATGTGGAAAAGATTGCTAATAACGATGAACCGTTTCACAAAAAAGTTATGCGGTGGACATATTTCTGAATCGGTTTTGGAGTCTGAAATACAGAAACTGTATTCTTCAGGCCATTTTATCTCGCGAGGTGCAGATCACCCTTAATTTATGGACACAGCTTAATAGCTGCGTTCAGTTAACCGCTTAGTTTATCGCTAATCAGAGTGACAATCAATAATTTGTAAATATGATTGATTTATTCAAATGTATGGTTAATCAACTAATGAATTGCTCAGAATCTTGATTTGTCACATTGTCTTATTAGTGAATCACACATCCCCAATATAAATCTTTCAATAATAGATTTACAAGTAATAACTTTTCATAACTGTGAACTAAAGAATAACATTCAATAACAATTTAATATTACTTTTGAAGGATTTCATATATTTTTTTAAAGTATCTTTTTTCTAACTGAAATCGACTAATCGTATACATAACAACTTTTAAAGTTTAGAATTTGAATGTAGACCAAGAATTAAAATTTTTTGGACGCCGTCAGAACAGACCATTTCTTCGCTAAAAGCAGAATAAAGGAACGAAAGAATTCTATTTATTTGTTGTTGTTAGGACTTCCATTGTTCACCAGTTATGTGAACGGTTTTGTTTTCATTAAAGTAGATTTGAAACTGTAGCGATACAAAAATTAATTAATTCGCACAAAATTATTTGAAATGAACCATAAAAAGATTCAGTAGATTTTATATGTAAATGACTTTATAAGAATTTCAATAAGACGTAATGAAACTGTCCTCTTTGCCAAGGATAATGTTGTAGTATTTGTTTTGCCCAATTTATTAAATTGGAAAAGCGTCGGTTTTTGTTTTGTCATTCTGTTCATGTTTTGCATAAATATTTGATTAATTGCTATATTTTTTTCAGCAATTGTTAGGTTTGGGTGAATTACAAATAAACTCTGATTAGATAAACCTAAAAACTTGATTTGACTTAAAATAATCGGTAATACTCCTTGTTTGTATTTTCACAATTACAATCTTTTGTAATAATTTAATTATACAGATAAACTAATTAACTATAAATTAAATCATAAAATTATTAGCAGAACGATGAATTACAAAAAAGCAAAAGAGAAATAATCATTAACTTATTTTTCTTTTAAATTATAATTATTTATTTAAACCGGACCTAGAATAAATGGAAATGATTAACAAAATATCATTTATGAAAATAAAAAAAAACCATAAATATTTTCTTTAATCAATGTTTAATTCTCTGTTGGTTTGAATTCATTTCATTTTTTTTTTCAATCATAATAGTTATTGTACAAAATAAAGTATCAAAATATATTGTAGTGTAATAAACATATATATATAAATATAACGAAATCTGTCATGTAATGAATGTAAATAGTTGCTGCATTATAAAAATATCATATGGTTTTGATATTTTCCTTCTGTCGTGTTCTTTATTAATTTTAAATTTTTGATTTTTACGAACTTGATAGTTATCATAGACTTGTGTATTGTTTTCTTAATAGCAGCATGTATTTCAAACACTCGTTTTGCATATTCATAGTTTTTTTCTGCATATGTAGCTTTAAGGCATTTTTTTTTGTGTTATCTATTAAATTTATATCACTTAAGTTTAAGGAGAATTAAGAAGCTTAATATTCGCCTTATAAGATTTTTAAATGAGAATACAAATTTAAATATTTCTTGTAAGATGGGATTCGAATTCATATTTAGGGATTGTATATGAGATTTTTATTCAAACAATGTCATTGGAAAAAAAACATAAAATTGGAAAAAGCGATAAATATAAATCCAAATTTGTTGATATTCCTTTTTTTTGGTTATGTCTTAATTTTATATCACTTAAGCTTAAGTAGAATTGTAAAGCTTAAAATTTGTCTTATATATTAATTTTATATCACTTAAGTTTAAGAAGAATTATAAAGTTTAATGTTCGTCTTACAAGATTCTTAAATAAGAACACAAATCTAAATGCTTCTGGTAAGATGGGATTAAAATTCGTATTTAGGGGTTGCATATGAGACTCTTATTGACACCATTTTAATTTCATTAAAAAAGAACATGAAATTAAAAAAGCGATAGATATAAATTGAAAATTTTTTTGATATTCCTTTTTTTGGTTTGTATTAATTTTATATCTGTTAAATTTAAGTAGAATTATGAATTATGAATACAAATCTAAATGTTTCTGGTAAAACAGTTTTATAATTCATACTTAGGGTTTAGATTTGAGACTTTTATTGAAATCATTTTAATTTCATTAAACAAAAAACCTAAAATTAAAAAAAGAGCTAAGATAAAAATCGACATGTTTAGAAATTTTTGATATTTCTTATACGTACAATAATTCTCTTTATCCGTTAAAAATTATTGGGCACTAGTATATGCCCACAAGGCAGGTTTCTAGCTACATTCGAGGATATATAGCTTTTAAAATCATTTACAAAACATACTTGTCGTGTTGAAATCACTTTAACTTTAACAATTTCCTAAAAAAAAAAAACATAATTTTCTGTAGCCAAAATAATGATGTAAATTATTATTATTTTTTTTTCAATATGCGTAGTCTCAGCATAATTGTATGCAATGAATGGGTATATGAATTCATGTCTATAGAAAAAAATATTGTGGAAACTTCAGAACACATTATTTCTATTATCATTATATTATCAACACTGAAGCAACATATATTTAGAATTAAAATTGTACCTTAAATAAAGCCAGTATGCCTAAATGTTATTAAGAGTGGTTTTATGTAAACCATTCAAAAACGTTCTGAATTTCAAACAATAATTAAAATAATAAAATTTTGAATACACAATAATTTAGAATAACCAAATATTTAGTTATTACGTTTTCTTATCGATGCAGCAAATATTCTTTTGTCAATCACTAAATTTCAAAGCAAAAAGTATATAAAATATAACCAACATAAAAAAAACATAATATACATATATATATATATACATGTATATATAAATATATATATATATTATATATGTTAACATGTATATGTTAAGAAAACAAAAATTTTGTTTATTATCTCTAATAAATTACTTATTTTTATTATTATGTTAAGAGAAACTGTCTTGCATTTGATTCGACTTTATAATAAATTGCCACAAAGCATAAAGCGTATGTGGAGTCATTTTTTCACAATTTCATATTTCCGAATTATACTATAATAAACATTGAAGGATTGGTAGATGCCAGGACCGTGTAAATATAATAAACTATAACCTAAAATAGTGCTCGAGTTGTGCCGGTATCGGTCGTCTTCTTAAAACAATTTCGCAAAAAAACAATTTTTAATGTAGGAAAATAAATTTTTTATACATAAAAATATCTCTTAATATTATTATATTTTTTTTAACACAAAGAACTTTAAGAAAACGTTTCATGTGGATAAAAAATTTCATATAATAAAGTTATATAGAATGCAGAATATAGAATATTCATACAAAAGGAATTCTGTTCGCTATACGCATGTGTATACAGACCGTTTCACCAGAAAATTTGTCATAGACAAATTTGTCCCTTGAAGACATTAAAAGTTATGTAATATAACTCTTAGTGGGCGAAATTTGCACACTAGAACGCTCTGGAAGTACACTTTCCGTACACAAGTTTCTGTTATGAAATATTTGTTCAAGATCATAATTTACAAGAACTAGGCAGTTTTCATACACTTATAGTGAAAAATGCAGAAAAATTCCTTTCAAAGAGAAAATCCTTTTATATAATATGTTAATTTTACATCATCATATATGCGAATACCGGTCAGAGAGGTCTCGTTTGCATTTTTTCAAATACAAGACTGCATATAAAATCACTAACTTTATTTCTTCAATATGCTTTTTGCTTAAAACATTTTGCAGTTCTTTGTAAATCTGTTTTAGCAAGTATCTCCTTTCGTACCAGCAGTCTTCCGCAAAATAAATTCTTTTTGTAAACGTATTTTGCAATTCAAAAGTTTTATTTAATTTATAAGGTCTTGCTTAGTTTGGGAGATACCACGAAAATGAAACATTTAAGTCTGGCATATATATATATACATATATATGCTATAATTTCTTAATAAAACTATTGTGGGCAAGAAGACCCAGTGCTAGATGTCAAATAGTTGTTCTACAATCCGAATCTGGTTTTTAAATTTTAAAATTTTTAGCATTTTAAACTTAAATTTCCCAAAAATGACTCTTTATATATATACAGAAAATCATTCCATTCATTTGAATGTAAACATAAAGAGTTTTCAATATAAGATTCCATTCGAAATCATTTAACAAACATTTTGAACAAGTTTTTCTTATAAAATATTTAGTGGCTCTTTGTAAATGGGTTTTAACAAATAATTCCTAGAGTAGTATCTTCACAAACAGAATGGTTCTTCTAAATATATCTAAATATATCCTCTGATAGGACAACAGAACTTATTGTACGAAGCCCGAAACGCTGAAGTTGTTTCCAATCAAAATATTCTGCTTAAAAGTCGATGGAATACTGAAAATGC
Organism: Philornis downsi; assembly: GCA_019455685.1. Lineage (NCBI taxonomy): Eukaryota > Metazoa > Arthropoda > Insecta > Diptera > Muscidae > Philornis > Philornis downsi. Next base: position 199,807 of record JAHXMU010000637.1, read on the forward strand.
GGATTCTGATTTAAAACTGCTTCTGCAATTTGGTCTAATCTAATGCGGGAGCGATTCTATATCAATTGACTTTGTAATACTTAGATAATTCCTAAAGCAGATACTGAGGAAGGAATTGCGACTCCACATGTTCCTCGTAAACTAATTTTTTAATGTAGTTGTTTTTTGCATTGTGCCTTCACTAACAAAAAATGGTCTTTGTGAATATTCTTCTCTCATAGTATAGTGGAAAATACACGGCCATAATAATCGAAGTAGTTGCTAAACAAAATCTGTGCTTCCATAATATTTACATTAAAAACTTTGCCAATAACCCAAAGTAATAGCAATCTGTTTAATATCGAAAATTCAGATTCCGATGTGAAGAATCCAAACTAATTATAATCTATTTCATACCGAACATACAGATTTATATTCGAATTGACCGGCGATTTAGGCCAGTGTATTGTAGGAAAGGTTTATCAACTTTTTAGCAAATAATTCCTTGAGCAGTGGCCGCAAAAATAAATATACTTTTTGGCAAAAACGTTTATAAATCGTTTTAACACGAAAATAATGAAACTTTACAAATCTTCCATTTAGAAGTAATCTGTGGAATATTGAAAGTACACATGTTGATTTTTAACGACTTCAGCGTTTCCGTCTGCTCTAATTCAATTATTTTCTAATATTTAATTCCCTTAAGAAAAATGAAGTATATTTACTTACTTAATTCCATTATATGTTCAATTAAAAGGTGTCATTTTCATTCATTTCATTTTCTTTGGCAAAAAATCTGAATCGAAATAAAAACTTGAGCCTTACACTAACTGATTTTTATAATTGTTTACAAATTCATCTGCGTCAAATTGAATCTAATTCTTGATACAAAGATAATATTCAGGACATTTCGAAATCGACACAACATCAGGGGCAACTGGTATTTAAAACTAAAAGTGTTCTACTTCTTCTTTATCTTTCTTCTTTATCCTGGTAGCTATTTGTGGAAATCCAATTATGATCTGACATCCAAAAGTTTCACGCAAATACTTCTAATGAAATATCTGGTTCTATAACTGCCCAGTAGGGAATTGTAAAATTGTGTATGACTTAATTCCAAAACGTGGTAGTTCTAAACTATAAAATTACGACCTACAAATTTATGAATGAGGATAATTATAATTTGAAACAGTTAAAGGAATAAACAATGCCAACATATGAATCCTTCTTTATTTATTATATATTTATATTTTTATATATTTTTATATATATTTAAACTTATCTGGTTTTATATCTTATATATTGCGAAATACAATACAACGATTTGGCGCGGGAATACGCAAGGATAATACTCTGCAGCCCAAAAGATATAACTAACTATTACACACTACATTTATATTCGAAGAGGAACTTCTACATCTTGACCTGTGAAATTTCTCTGTTGGAGTAGACGTTTGTAGGGAGGGTGTGTTAGTTCTTTGATCTATGGAGGACTAGCTTCCACATTAGAATTATTCCCCACTCGAATTTTAGACATTCTAGGCTAATACAAGGGCGGCAATTATGCCTAGGGTGTCAACATCTCCAAAGAAAATCCGTTCAATAAATATTTGTGAAGTAGTTCAGTGTTGGTGCAAACCATTGACATTTCCGCGTTGAATTTGATGATTGTACGGAAGGCGTCCTAGTTCAGTGTCTGTAGAACTGGTATGGAACTACTTCTGTGTCACAAATCATTTCTTAATGTGTTTTATTATGAAGATGTGGTAATCTCTAATCCCATATTTTTCTAATTTTCCCAGGGTTCACTGACTCTGAAGCGGTAGTTTGGGATTCGTTTCTATAAAACCTTTTCAACTGGTTCGAAATAATATAGTTCAAAAGAAATAATTTGCTATAACCTAAATATTATCTATAACTGAGTTCTAAACTGGTAAAAGAGGTGAACTATGCCCAGGGCTATGAAACTTTCATGTTAAATTAGATAACTGTTGGTATGAAAAGTGCAAGAGAACTATTTCTGTAGTAGAATTATTATCTAAACTGATTTGGCATGGATTTGTTAAAGGCTTTAGGAAATAGTTAATTAAGTTAAAATAACTATTTACTTCTTGGATTACTTTCACAGCTGATGATTCGGTAGAAACAGTTATAGTTAACTTAGAATTCAATATTAGGTCGGAGAAGTATAATAAAATATTATTTAAATGTTTGAATTAATGCCCAACTTTCATTTTTTAATTTAGTTATACGCCAGTGCAAAGGGACAATTACAGCCAGGCGTCTCAAATCTCCACGTTAAATTAGAAAGTTGAATGTATAAAATGTGTACTAGTCCAATGGTTCACGGAGAGGTAGTTTCAAACTGTTTTTATATTTAACGCTTTTCTAGTTCTAATTTTGTTTTTAAAAGATATATTGGAAATAGTTATGATCTATAAAATCTAATGAAATTAAATAGTACAGGACAATTGATTTCGACACTAAAGTAACAATTGAGCTGGAACATGAAGTATCTTTCGCAAATAGTGTTGTACTTGTTCTAAATAAATTAGATGTTGTGAAAATTGTTGTGTCTTTAAGATTTATTTTTTGGTAAACTTTTTTTTTCCTCACTCGTTACCGTTAATCCTGTAATTGATTACTAATTTCATAGTTTAGAACTGGTATATTTTGGAAATAGTTG
>JAHXMU010000637.1:226037-254293 GCA_019455685.1 Philornis downsi
CTCTTACGTGTTGACTGTTGCGGATTTCGCTGAACTGAAACACGAACACGTTCCACAATGTCGGCTGATCTTGCAGAAACTGGGCGATCACGAACCGTAATTGGTACTGTTGAGCCGGTTGTTTCGAACATTCTGATCCATTTTCGTATCGCATTGGCGCTTGGAACTTCACTTAAATCGTGTAAACCGTGTTCATGCCGATACAAACGTCGTGCAGTAATCACTGATTTATTGTTTTCGTAATACGCTCGGACACAAAATGCACGCTGCACTCCCGTGTACGGCTCCATGGCGACTAAATTTCCAGGAAGCGGCGCAGCGAACAACATAACCCCACGCCACCCCGCGCCACGCGTTACCGAGAAATTGAAGAATTAAATCGCCAACACTCATATGGCCCACCCTGTATATGTAGGTATACTGGCATTGACGTGGTCAAGCGCTTCAGTATACAGCGATTACGTTGGCTGTATTATATTGTGCGGATGGACCCAAATGCTCCACCACGAAAAGTTTTGACAACGAAGTAGGTGAGCGTCTTAGAAGAAGTCGATCAAAATTCCATTGGAAAGACAAGGCTTTGAAATACTACAGGATGGCGCGCCAATTGCAATACAATAAGAAATTAAAAAAAATTGTTTTAACAATGTATTTCATTTATTTTTTTTATTGTATCGAAAATTTAATTGTATTTTATATAATGAATTGGATTTGAAGACAATAGACCGTACATGAACTCCTGACCACCTAATTGGGAAATTATTCATTGCTGCCTGAAGTGCTGAAGTTGGGGTCGCCTCAATTATTGTTTTAACGGACTGCTTCAATTCAGTCAAATTCTTTGGTTTTGTTTTGTACACCTCTCGCTTGACATAACCCCATAAAAAAATCTAGTGCAGGTCACCTCGAGGACCAGCGGAAAGTAAAGTGTCTGGATATTAATTTATTTTTTGAATTTTCGTTGGAAATGCTGTTGAAACGGATACATCTTCGATGTAGTTCTGGGTAAAAAAAATCTCCTTCAACATCTTAAGATAACGGTCCCCATTGACAGTTGATAGTAGCAAGATTCGTGCGCCACCCTGCATAAAACAATTTGGTGTGACGAATTTGAAAAAGAAGCGCACAAGACTTAAGTGCTTGGAATTATTTTTTACGTGCGATCAAATAATTTCAGTTTGCTACAGTCTACGCACTGAGATCCGTAGGGATGAATTTGAAATTCGGAAAATCGGCCAATGTGTATGAGAGGTACCAGAAGGGGAGTGGCATCGCCATCTGTTTTCATTCCCAGCATACCTTTAACGTATATCAAATTTGATTGAATTAAGTAGAACCGTGTAGAATATGTGGTTAAGTGGATTATTGGTATGGAAGGTACCAAAAAGAGAGCGATCGAATCGAATTGATCGAATTTTTTAGATTTTACCAAAAATTTTAGTTAAAAAAAAAAATTAACAAAACAAAGAAAAAAAAAAAAAAAGAAAAACTAAAAAAAATGCAGGTCACTGCAGTCTACGAATTAGAAGCTGAAATAAAAATCATAAAAACTTGCAAAAATAGCTACCCAGCCAGACAGACATCACTTAATCGACTTAAAAAGCTATGCAATGCATTTGGTCAAAAGATATTTGATACTTGTCCAACTTGTCCAACAGGGTGTTACGTTCCTTGCCGTATCAAATCAAATCAAATACAGTTTCATTTAATCCGGTGAAAGTATATAAAACGATGAACATTCCAATAATCAGTCGTCCCCGAATAAGCAAAACACTCAATAGAATGTTTTATGCTCAAAAATCCACCAGCAGATGGCATACACGCTAGCTGTCACTGATGCTCTTTGACGCACTCTATTTACGGCCTTTAATTTATTGTTATCAATAAAGTAAGGAATTTGAAAAAAATGAGCTGTAATTATTCTCAAGCGCATAATTCATTTTCCAGCTTACGTAGTTATAAATCAATCCTCGTATGTTTATGTTCAAGATATGGTTTTGTTATAACTTTTATCATTGGCGAATTTTCCTTATGCCGCACTTTTCTTAATTTTCGCCTGACACGAATACCAAAACATCAAATCAACCCTGTATAACTCACACATGCACATCGCCATAAGGATGAACGTGTGAATAAATGAATGGATGTGAATGCATGCGAGGGGGTTTCCAACTCGAAAAGAAAGGTTCCATTCAAGTTTCTTAATATTAAATCCAAACAAAAACAAACACATGCCGTTACAGGTAATAAAAAAATCCTCTTGGTGTCTTAAGTGTGACTCATGACAAATTTGTTGTCGTGTTAAGGCTGATAGAGGGGGGGCGGGGAGGTCACCAGGGGTGAGCGGGTAAGTGCATTCAGTGACTCAGTTTCATTCATTTCAGTGTAATAACAATTTCTCGAAGGCAAATACGAAGGAAAGAGCATAAAGACAGAGGGGGAACATGCGGCTACAGACGTAGACGGTAATTGCAACCTGTAGATTTTTATATCCTTCGTTCGTGGTGGAATTAAGAAATTTTGTGGTTAAGACGATTGTCGCATTTAGAATGTTACCAAGTTAATTACTGAGGTGTTTAATAAGAAATTACAACGGCAATAAGGAGCTGACAGGGGGGTATACTAACAATAAAATGATACGGTTATAAAGAACTTTAGTAAAGCTATAAATTGATGTCAATAGGATAAGAAGGACAATAACTATTTGAACAAGAAACCGAACACTATTGAGATGGATTGCATTAAAGTTTGATGAGTGAGTGTTTTGCTGTGGGACAGGGATCAACTACATGAAATTACTTGTTAGAAAATAACTTACTTAGTGGTTTAAATACGAAAAAGAAACTAGTAATTAGTGCCGAAGAATGTAAAGGATGTCAGAATATGTTAGAGAGAGGAATGCAAGATTATACAAGTTTATTTAGTATTCCGGATAATGTTAGTAATAACTTTCAATATCGTAGTAAGTTTTACTTGTCAATTAAGATGTTGGCTAATGAGCACAAAGAACGATATCACATAGAATTGAATAAGACCACGACACTCGTTTCATATTGTAAAATTGAATGGAACTGTTCGATTTGTTTTGCAACACGATCCTCTGCAAAATGTTATGGAATGTACATAATCGACTAATGACTTGATAATTCCTGAATTGCCGGCAATGGTAGTAATAAATATATTTTTGTCTTGTCATAATTTAGACTACGGATTAACGTAGATATAAACCACATATCTTATCCTGCGAAAGTTCACAACTTCAGACAGTATTAAAAACCGGTTTAACGGTTATATTTCACAAATTTTTCAGCTCCTCTCTATAAGAACATGCTCTTGTCTGAACATTCGCGTCGAATTAGTCTTAAATTATTTTAAATATTTATAGACAGGCCTCACTTATTTCCATAAATTATGGTCAAACTTCTAATTCACTATGCAAGATCAAAGTTGGAATATGTCTCTATAGTTTGGAGTCCCCTTTTGCCAAGTCAACATATCACACATAGGGTGTCCCAACAAGAACACAAGATTTAAATTTGGCGCCATTCGAAGTGTCATTGTTTGGCATTTGAACAATTGTTACTGTTTGCTAGCAGAAGGTACGAGGTTAGTAAAAATGGAGCGCTACACGAATGAACAACGCATTCTCATTGTGAAATTGTTTTACCGAAGTGGTGAAAGTTTTGCGGCTACAGTTCGCAAATTGAGATCAATTTGGGGTCATAATAATACTCCAAAAGAGTCAACTGTAAAGAGATTAATGGATAAATTTGCCAAAACTGGGTCTGTTAGTGACGTAAAGACAACAACGCGCCTTCGACCAGGTCGATCGACCAAAAATGTCGCAGCTGTACGTGATGATGTCGCTCAAACTCCATCCACCTCAATTCAACACCGAGCTCAACAAATTGGTGTCTTCAAATCCACTATGCAGCGAATTTTGACGTAAGATTTGCATCTTCATGCATACAAAGTTCAATTGACTCAGGAACTGAAGCCAGCTGATTATGGACAGCGAAGGGAGTTCGTTAATTGCGTATTGGAGAGACAACATGAAAATGCTGATTTTGCCGATAAAATCATCTTCAGTGACAAGGCCCGTTCCCATCTTGATGACTTCGTCAATAGGCAGAATTGTCGCATTTGAGGTGAGGAAAATCGTCGAGTGATTCACGAGAAGCAAATGCATCCTCAACGTGTCACTGTGTGGTGTGGATTTTGGGCTGGAGGAATCACTGGAACTTTTTTTATGAAAATGAGATATGTCAAACAGTCAATGGTGTGCGGTATCGTGAAATGATAACCAGATTTTTCGTGCCTTGAATTGAAAAAATGAATGTGGAGGGCATGTGGTTTCAACAATACGGCGTCACATGTCATACGGCCAGAGAAACAATGCAATTGCTGCATGAGTCATTTCCCGGTCGTGTTATTTCGCGTTTTGAAGACCAGAATTGGCCACCTAGATTGTGCGATTTAACACCATTAGACTTTTTTCTTTGGGGTTTTTTGAAGTCGATGATTTACGCGAATAAGCCGACGACGACTCAAGTCTTAAAAGAGGAAATTGGACGCTGCATTAATAAAATACCGCAGCATTTATGCAAAACGGTCATTGAAAATTTCATTAAAAGATCGCGTGTGTGCCAGCAAAGCCGCGGCGGCCATCTGCCCGATGTGTTGTTCCATACATAACCTCATTCTGTCTACTTTACGATATAATAAAGTTTCACGATTTTTTTTTAATATCTGTGTTTTATTTAAGATTTAAATCTTGCTTTCTTGTTGGGACACCCTTTATGTTCATAGACCTAAATAAGTGAAATGAAATGAAATTCTGCAAAGTTTCGTCCACTAAACTTAATTGAAATAAAGTACTGAAAATATCGTGGACGTCGATAAATAATTGAAGATCAATAAATAGTAAGCTTTAAGAATTATATCGGGTTATATATAGTAAAGTTAAATAAAACAAACATAAAGCTATGATTTCGATGAAAGTTTTATTGCATTATAATACTTGAACCTTGCCATTATATACGAAATACAATGCCATTTAAAAGACCGCCTCTGGATTGGTTGCAGCAGTGGATCCTTTTCAGGTAGTTTTCGACCATTTTTTTCACATTTCGGGCAGTATCTCGGCAATAACTAGACGAATGTTGATTTTAAAATGGTTCAGCGTTCGGGAATTATCCGTGCAAAGACGCTCTTTGACATAGCCCTATAACAAAGTCTAACAGCGTGGCCAAATGACGACGCCAAACCCTGAAATTACGCTTTCTGGAAACTGCTCATGAAGCAAAGTCGAAATCGGTCGTGTAGTGCAGCTCGTGGCACTGTCTTGTTGATACCACATATAGTCCAGTTCATAATCCTCAATTGCAGGCAAAAAAAAATCGGTTACCATACGGCCAAAGTGCTCTGAATTGACGGTAACGGCTACTCCATCGTCATTTTCCAAAAAAATAAGACACAATGACATCTCTAGACCATAATGACCATAGAACGTTTTTACAATTTCTAGTTAGTGCACATTCTGTCGATAAAGTACAAGCAATTGCTCCCTAACAAAAAAAAAAAAATGCATCCAAACAAGCAAACATTCATCACATTTTGTGATGGGGAAGTAATGAACAATTGTGTAATCATTAATAAAATTAACATAGTTTTGTTAAAGAAGGGAATCACTGCTTTCTGATACATTTTCTCGTTGTATTCACGAGTGATGTAGGCTTGACGAAAATTCAAATCTTTGGCTGCATTATTATTCAAAAGAATCGCTTTTTGTTTCAGAAAATGTTTCTTTAGAATATGTCGTCAGAAAAAAAAGTTCCATTGAAAAGTATTTCCATTAAAATTGCTTATGAAAAAACATTCTTAAAGATTGTTTTTAACAGATTCCAATGGATTTGCTACTTTCCATGAAAAATCAGTAGACAGGCACTGAACTGGAAAGGCCCCTAATGTTCCATAGGAATGATGATTCGGATGATGCACAGATTTTGAATTGTGAAGCCAGCTTGGATGACGTTTCCTGCCCTGAAACAAACCCAAAAAGAGATAGAAAGAATTTCATAACACCTAAACTTGTCGCTGCTTTAGATCGATGCCAGTTAAGTATACGAGACTCCGTTTACATCCTTGATGCGGCAGTTGAAGTGCTTGGTTTGAGCAGTGGCGATTTTCCTATTAACAAATCTTCGATTCAGCGGATTGAGAAAATCCAAGGTAGAAGCTACAAAAACTGATTTTCAAAATGTAAAACTGCTTTTCAATGTACCTGACGTAATCACAGTTCATTGGGATGGAAAACTTTTACCAGGAATGGATGTACGAAGTTCAAAAGAAGAACATTTGCCAGTTATTGCTTGTTTTGATGATAGATAACAACTTCTTGCAGTCCCAAAACTAGACAGTTCTCCTGGAAAACATCAAGCTAAGGCCATTTCAACTGCTCTAGTTGACTGGAACCTTCAAGACGAGGTACAAATAATGTGCTGCGACACAACAGCTTCGAACACAGATCGTTCTAATGGAGTTTGTGCTATTTTGGAATAGATTTTAGGAAAAGAATTGTTGCTTTTTCGCTTGTCGTTATTATATCTATGAATTGGTCCTACAATCCGCTTTTGAATTCAAAATAAAACAAATTACTACTAGTCCTGATGTGGCTATTTTCAAAAAATTCAGAGACAATTGGAAAGACATTGATTCCAGTGCAATCAAACTATCACTTGATTTCATAAAAGAATATGTTGGTGAAGCAAAGATTGCACCTTTGGTAACGTTTTATAAGGCACAATTAAACAAACATTTTATTTAAAATGATTGCCAACTTCAACAGAGATTCAAATTGGCAATTAGAGAAGCGCTATGTTCCATTGAAGGAAGAACTGACTGAAAAGTTTCGGTAAGCTGGTTTTTCTATCCTTTTTTTTAATTTATTTCTTTTTGTTTTTTGTGAAATAATTTGTTTTCTTTTTTTCAGATATAACACTGGCTGACGTTGTATCGCAAAGAAGCAAACAATTTCTATTACGAGTTTAGATCGACGATAGTTTTCTACAACAAGATGTATCTTCTTGGAATAATAGTGCAGCTTTTCTGGACGCTAAAAGAAGAATAAGTCGTTTGAAAGTTGTAAATGACACCGCTGAAAGATCTGTCAAATTAATGCAAGATTTTAACGTACTTATCACGACTGACGAAGAACAAGAACAGTTCTTATTGCGTTGGGGCCGGGAACATCGAAATTTATATCCGTATTAATATTAATTAAAAACAAAAAAAAAAGCTACACTTAAGAGAGGTCAACCTAACTGAATGTTATTATTTTTTTATTTGTTTTTAATAAATATTAATGTCATTATGTAATTTTTGTTTTATTTCACTCGTATTTACTTAATTGTTTCACTTATATTAGTAATGTAGTTGACTCAGATTTCAGGGCAAATAATAAGTAATGTATAAACTTTGAAGCTCGGCACGGCTTCCAATCATGCTAGAAAAATGAAATTTCATATTTGAACATGTTTTAGCAATTGTAAAAAAAAAAATAGAGAGTCCCAAAATTAAAAAAAAAAATCTTTTTGCCCATATAAGGGACACCTAATATATATAGGGTGATTTTCTAAGATTTAGGTTTTTCAGGTTGGCAGCACTCCATGCATGTTTACCACTTCCAATGAAGCACTTTTAAACCACCTCTAAAACAAGTATTTAAAAACATTGGTTCGATTCCTATTTATAATTTCTAATACTTAAAGTAAAACATTCCAGTAACTTGCTCCGCAGACGTAATTTTTGATAGCCAATGTGAAGAAGCTCAATTTAAAGTTTTTGAGGAAAATATTTGTTTATACGATGACGGACGTAATAAATTTGTCATTCCATTTGTAAAAACTACAAATACTCAATACTCGCTATAAGAAACTGGGTCGCTAATGTCCGTCCCCAATATTGTAAACTAAAATCAATGGCACAGGATGTATAGGTTTTGATCCTAGGGAACATTAGGTACATTTTTAGCTCAGTACCTGTCTACTGAATATATATGAAAAATATCAATTCCATCGGAATCTGCGGACAAATTTTGAGTTAAAAATAAACCTTAAGGAAGCTTTTTCATAAGCAATTTTAGACGAATTATTTATATTGAGGAAATATAGGGTGATTTTTTTAAGATTTAAGTTTTTCAGGTCGGCAGCACTGGTTGGTAATGGCGTCCAAACGTCATCTGTCAAAGTGAAAAGTGTACAGTATACTCTGCCATTTCATCATGGAAAGACTAACAAACGGGCAACCATTGCAAATCGTTGAAATTTATTATCAAAATTCGTGCTCTGCAACAAATGTGCATCGTTTGATACGACCATTTTATGGTCGTCATAATCGACTTGCTGAATCAACAATTCGTGCTGTTTCTCCAAATTTATTTTGTTGGACATAAAACCATCGACTCGCATGCGTAGAGTGCGTACCGAAGAAAATATTGCAGCCGTAGCGACCAGTGTTAATGGCGATCGTGAAATGTCAATTCGTCGCCGTTCTCAGCGATTGCGCATGGGTTGCTCAACCACAAGGAATTTTTTTTTTGCCCCAATTTGTTGAGTTGAACTTGGTTGACATGTGGTTTCATCAGGACGGTGCAACATGTCACACTGCTCATGAAACAATGGATATGTTGAGGGATAGATTTGGTGGGCAGCTCATCTCTCGATTTGGCCCTGTGAGTTGGCCCGAAAGTTCTCGCGATTTAATGCCTCTTGATTATTTCTTGTGGGGTTATGTCAAGTCGTTAGTCTATGTGGACAAGCCGAGCCCTATTGAAGCCTTACAGGATAACATAACTTGCGTTCTTCGTGAAATACAGGCCGAAATGCTTGAAAAAGTGACGAAAAATTGGACCTTCCGAATGGGCATTTTGAGACGGAGCCGCGGACAACATTTACATAAAATTATCTTTAAAAATTAAATGACCAATTTATCGATTCCAATAAATATTTTTAATATATGATGCGAATTTTAGTGTTTTATTCGATTCTTAAAAAAACTACGATTAAAAAATTACCCTTTATAATATAAAATATTACTGTTTTGCCATTGTTAGTCTATAAGGAAATTTTATTTCATAGACTTAAATAAATGAAATGAAATCAAATGAAATATGGATTCAAATTAATTAACTTTACAAAATTTCCAAATTTCCAAGTACTTTGTAAATGCATTCATATCGTCCATAAATAACCCAGTTTTCAAGAATATTTGAATTCATTTGTTCGGAAATAGAACTAATTTATTCAGTTTCAGATAAGCGTTCATGCCTACATTCGTTCCCTAGTGGTGTGAATGTAAAGTTATGTTAATACGAATGTAACTGGATCCTGGCTTCATACTTCTTGTATGTAATATACGAGCAATTCAGTCGCGGTCACACGTGCGTAAAATGTTTTTAGGTTCCCTAATGTCAAAGCCCTGTGCTGTGCGAATGGTAACGAATGAAAATTCATATCAGAATATTTTAACATTCCATTCCATTTTACGGAAATATGTAAATCAAGTTTACAACATTAGTTGTGGCTTTCATAGAAAACCCCCTGCTGACCGGTTTGGAAAAACAAGAAACTCAAAAAAAAAAAAAAAACGTGTGCCTAACTACGCATGCCCATTGATAAGGAAACGAGCAGCGTGTACAAGAGTCGTTTGACACGTTCCTTAGCTCGCGACAATCTCCCCCTTACTACTACTCTATTGTTGTTTTATCGCCAGGATCATGCGCTATGGTTACTAAAGGGATTATCGCTCTCCCCTTGCAAAGTTTATAACGTTGAAACAGAAATGTCAGCTGGATTTGCTTTACGTATTCAGAGTCCTTTCTAGCTTGCGGCTGTTAATATTTCCAACTTTTATTGTTGTGCCCTAAAATAGAGTAACATTTTTGTAAACGGGAATTGAAATAAGTTTGACGAGGGTAGTTAGCAAAAGCATAGAACGGTTTCAATGTAAAGAATTGAAAATTGCACGAAAGTGAGGTGCAACAAATATTTGAATTTGATCTAATTAAAAAAAGCTCATGTAAGACAGGAGGATTTAAGTAAAACTAAAAACAGTGTCAGGACATTTGTAAGGACATTTAGTGGGAAATATTGAAAGAAGTAAACTAACATGATAATTAACAACACATATTTATTGGACGCACATTAAGAAATGATGTCAACAATCTCCTCCATTTGAGTCAATAACAAATACCTGATACTTCGTATGCTTGATTTTATATATTTAAGTTAAAATTAAATCAGAAGTTGAATTCATCTGGAATATACGAGTATTTAGCACTGTCAGGGCAATCTTAAAGCCAATTTCCACGATTCTGATTTCAACAGTTTATCCAGGAAGGTGCTACTTTTCTATTCCACATCTGGATGAGTTCCTAACAATCCTTTAACACCATGCAAGCATAGTCGTTTATGGGATGACATCGTTTTTGTTCCTTCTTGTTTACATTAAATTGTGGACAGTTTGGGTTTTTCGATTTCCTCTTTCATATATAGTCTGGTTAAATTTTTGTCCCATTTAATTCCTGTTCAATTTCAAATATTTTTACAGGGTGTCCGTCGGGAAGGTACTACTACTACTTTGTTTGTTTATAATTTTTGATTAAATGAAAGAGAATGGATCTCATATTGATAAATGTTTTATTTAATGCCGGCAATTATGTATGGAATACAATACCAGATAAACGTCCACCTCTGTTAGCCCGACAAATTCGAGCCCTTTTTCATTACATTCTCACACATTTCACGCGGTATTTCATTAATTTCGTCACGAATATTTGGTTTGAGTTGCTCAAGCGTTTCTGGTTTGTTTGCATAAACCTTGCTTTTCAGATATAACCACAAAAAGAAGTCCGCAGCAGTCAAATCAAGCGACCGTGGAGGCCAATCAACACCACCATTCCTTGAAATAACTTGTTGTGGAAAGAGGTCTCTCAGCAATTCCATTGTAATCCTGGCTGTATGCGATGTGGCACCGTCTTGTTGATACCACATGACAATCATGCCCAAAGTATGCAGTTGTGGCGTTAAAAAGTTTTCAGTCATATCACGATATCGCCCCCCATTGACAGTTACTGTTACGCCGTTTTCAGTTTAAAAAAAGTAAGGTCCAATGATTACTCCTGACCAAATTACACACCAGACTGTCACTTTTAATGGATGCAAAGGTGACTGATGAATAATTTGAGGGGTTTCCATTGCCCAGAACCGACTTTTCTGTTTATTCACATATCCATTCAAACGAAAATGTGCCCCGTCACTCATTATGATTTTTTCATGAAAATCGGTATTGTCATGGGCGAGCTGTAACATCCTATCCATAAGTACGGCGGCGTATGTTGTCTTGTGGAAGAAGCTCTTATGTCAACTGCATCTTAAATGGAAACAAATGCAAATCCTTGTGTTATTTGAAGACCAAACTCCTGAGCACGGCGTCGCATTGAGGTTGATGGATTGTTTTGAAAACTTTCTTGAGCAGCAATAACGTTTTCAGCCGATTTTGCAGTACGTTGTGGTCCATGCTTGGCCCTCTCAGCTACAGAGTCTCTTTCTTCGAAATCATTCACTACACGATAAATAGTGCGTCTTGTTGGCACTTTGTTTCTTCCAAAAATATCACGTAACTTTCTCATCGTCTCAGTAATCGATGATCGATTTTGATAAAATGTTTTAACAATTAAAACACGTTGGTTTATCGAATATTTTTCCATAATAAATTTGCCACGCTTCTACTTCACGACTGCCAGATATGAACTGTCAAAGTATTATACTTTGCCGACAGACACCCTGTATTTGCATGATATTATGCATTAGAATGCATACTTTTATCTTCATGATTATAAGTTCTGCCAGGCGATTGTGTTATTCGTTTCCTAAATGAACGATTTTTAAAATACGAGTATGTTCTAACATTGACGGTTTTAACTTCAGCCATTTCCTTGAGATGGTTCCATTTATGACGTCTTCATTTCATTTTACATTTTCAGAAATTGCTCGCCATGACAGAATAATCTATAATCTCAATTTGACGACTTTGACTTCAGCTATTTCATGTTAACTTCAGCTTTTTTCAATCTTAAAATCAGGGCTTTCTTCTCCTCAAAATACTCTTATTTCGCAAGATTACCGTGTAATGGGAGTGTTTTCGTTAATTTCGGTGATTCCACCATCAGCTGTATGTTTTTGGCGATGACAGCATTTGTGTCCTTATTCTTTCATGTCATCTTAAAGGTAGCAGATCTTTTAAATTCCAGGTTATTTTTCGTGAACGCTAATAAGTGAATTTGCCCACCCAATTTCATGATTCTAGCTTTATTCTCCTTTTCTTGGTCATGGTAACATCTTTGTCCTTTTCCTCCCAGTTCTATCCCAAACAGTATCAATTTCGAAAAGTTTCCTTTTAAAATGCTACTACGGCATAAAAGTAGAATGTGTTATATTAGGTGCGCAACTAAATTCCCGTTGTTTGCAACTAGATGGCGCTAGCCGTAAGTGCTAGTCGATTCTGCCATAACCTAAACGTCATGAGCCAAGCTTGGACATATGTTAAACATACTGACTCGACACATAAATGATTTTCTTTTGACGTCATATTCTGTTGATTGTGTAAATATGTATGATTTTGTGCCAAATAATCGTCATATGTCTGAGGTATTGATTTTCTTCTTTCAATCGAAGAAAATGACGGCTGAAGCCGATCGAGAGCTTTAAAACGTTTACGGAATCTGCTTTAAGTAAAGCAACTTGTCGAGATTGGTTCATTCGCCTTAAAGACGCTGCTTTTGATGTTGATGACCATTCGCGTGAAGGAAGATGAAAAACCTTCGAAGGCACTGAATTGATGACATTGCTTGATGGTGATCCATGTCAAATGCATGTAGAGTTTGCTTCAGTATTAGGAATTACCCGCCAAGCCATTTCCAAGCGATTGCATGTGTTGGTAATTGGGTTCCTTATGAGCTGAAGTCAAAGGACGTTGAGCGTCGTTTTTTCGGAAAGGATTTCAACGTATTGTAACGGGTGATGAAGAATGGATTCATTACAGCAATCCAAAGAAAAGAAAGTCATGGAGGCTGCCCGGTCATGCTTCTACGTCGTCGCCTCGGCCGGATATTCACGCTGCAAAGGTTATACTCTGTATTTGATGGGACCAAATCGGTGTTATTTATCACAAGCTGTTGAAACCAAGCGAAACCATCATTGGCGATCGGTATCGAGTTCAATTAATGCGATTGAGCCGAGTTATGCCCACAGTACGCGGAGAGGCACGAAAAAGTGATTCTTCAGCATGACAACGCTCGGCCTCACGTGGCCCAGTCCGTTAAAACCTACCTGAAAACGCTGAAATGAGAAGTCTTCTCCCATCCGCTATATTCTCTAGATATTATGCCGTCCGACTATCATTTGTTCCTTTCGATGGCAAACGGTCTGGCTGACTAGCAGTTGCATTCATATGACGACGTCAAAGAATGTCTAGATTCGTGGATATCCTCAAAGTTGCGGTCTGGCTGACCAGCAGTTCCACTCATATTACGACGTGAAGGAATGGCTACATTCGTGGATAGTCTCAAAATATGAACAGCTTTACCGTGACGGAATTCGAACTTTGCCGGAAAGATGGGAAAAAGTAGTAGCTTGCGATGGGCAATACTTTCAATGAATTATTTGTAAGCAGGTTTTTATAATAAAGTTGAATTTTTTATAAAAAAAAAAACAGTGAGAACTTAGTCGCGCACCTAATATTATATAAACACAATTTTCTGATTTTGGCTTCAGCCGTTTATTATGAGTGATGGTGCTATTTTTGCCCATTTCCTGCCCTTTTTACACTTTGAGGTAAGAAATGCGTTACCTGTTATGGAGCAAAAATGTGCACCTTAGTTTCGGACCTTTGCATTAAGTGATGATACCATTTTCCCCTCTTTGTTATCAGTTTTATGCCATAAAAGTAAACATATCGAATAAATTGGTTGCTATGACGCGCCTTCGCTGCAAGAGGAATGGACACTCCCAATGATGCCAATCAGTCTTCAATCGTTTGCTATGGATAATAGTGCCATTTTCGAATGCTCTCACCCATCTTTTGCTCCTTGAAAGTACGAATGCCATAACATTTCATTATTATTTCGAGCCAATTGTTATACTTCCAGATTTACAAGTTTAGTTTGTAAATCCCTTTTTATCCCCAAAACATAAATCTGGAAACTCCCTTCTCATCGCGCCTTAAGACTAGGAGAAATATATGAATACCAATTTTCGTGATTCTAGTTCTAGCCGTTTGAGCGGGGTGATCGTACGAGATTAGGCATTTTTTAGCCGTAATAGCGCGAATTTCTACGAATCCTTCTTATCGCCTTCACCAGGCACCCTTTTGCTTTGACGCTAAGTTGTGAGCGGTGTTAGTAGGCCGTGGTTCATCGTTAGGTTCTCATTAAAAAAATATTTTAATTTAAAGCGCAATAAAAGGAGCAACACTGTAACTGGCTGAAGTACCTCCCTTTGAAGTTATTAAAAGGCTACTATTTTTCTTTTTTTATTAAACTGGTATATGTGATAGGGTTAGGTTAGGTCAGTGTAGCAGTCTGAATATATAGTCCATTCTGATACCAAGGAAACTAAAGATATGGCTGTAGTTCTGGAGACGTAGCTGAGGCAGTCTGCATACTAATTATGTCCAGGGATAGTAAATGCAAAATTACATTTAGTGCATCGATTGGGGTGGTATGAAGCGCACCAGTGATGCACAGACTAGCCATCCTTTGGACCATGTCCAGTATTTTACAGTATGTGGACTCCTCAAGAGCCTTCCACAAGACGATAACTCCATACAACATTATCAGTCTTACTACTGCAGTACACAACCAATGAACAGTGGGAGGCCTTAATTCCCTATTGCCCTCTTGCACGCATATAGCGCCACTGTGGCCTTTTTATCCCTGTCCAGAATGTTGAGTTTAAAATTCAGCTTCTTGTCCAACAACACACCAAGGTATTTTGCACATTCCGCGAAAGGAATTTCAGTACCTCCCAGGGAGCTTGGATCCACAGGTGAAATCTTGTATCTGCTGGTGAACAGAACCACTTCGGTCTTGTTTGAATTCATTCCGAGACCGTTTTCCCCCGCCCTCTTTGTTACAGTGAGAAGGGATCTTTGAAGGATGTCTCTGAGCGTTCCCAAAAACTTCCCCCTAACTGCTATTGCCACATTGTGTGCATATGCCACAACGTTGACACCAGCCTCCTCTAAACAGAACAGAATACCAAAGCGTCCAAAGCGAGGTTCCATAGTAGGGGGGATAGAACAACACCTTGGGGTGTTCCCTTACTGACAAATCTACTAAGGTCCGACGACCCTAATTTAGCCCTAAAACGTCTCTTTGTAAGAAGATCGTACACTAGCCTCCTAATACCGACGTCTAGTACCAGGTTTGACACTGTTGCGACTATCGTATCAGGAGAAACGTTATTAAACGCCCCTTCTATATCTAGAAAGGCTACCAAAGTATACTCCTTGACGGCGAGTGAATACTAGATGAATGCAGGGCAATCTCAGTGGACCTACCCTTGTAGTAAGCATGTTTGTCTATCCTACAGCAGCTTCCGGTCTATGCTCGTCATAAGGTAGCTGTTAGCGAGTCTCTCCAGTGTTTTGAGGAGAAACGATGACAGGCTGACAGGTCTAAGATCTTTTGGTTCCGTGTGGGAGATATTCCCGACTTTGGGAATAAAGACCACATTGGTCTCCCTCCACATAGCAGGGATATATGTTAGGTCGATACAGCCGATATGGAGCTCCTCAAGCCATGGAATCAGCGTATCAGCCACCGCTTGTAGTTCACCCGGTGAAATCATGTCCGGTTCAGGTGATACTCACGATATTCTGGGTTTGGTTACAATTTCCTTGGCTTGATTTGATGCAGTGTTGGCTGCGACAGTTTCGTTTCAGGAATTACCAGAAAAATGAGTATCCAAGAGCAACTCCAATGTTTTCAGCCAGTATTTTCTGCCTTCAACTTTGCTGCAGAATTCACTCCAGGACTTTCTCTTAGCCTTCCTAAGGGCATTCTCATATTCCTTAAGTATACTCGTATGTGATACCTTAATGGATGTTTGGCACAGTTCATTTTAAATCGTAAACCAAGTTTACTGAATGCTGGGTTTTGTCCAAGTGATTCAAAGATGTGAATAAGTTATGCGTTATATGCGTTTAATTTCTCTAGATTTTATCATTTCATTGCAATGTAATGCGCTTGGCAAAGATTTAAATAACTACCAAAAGACGGACATATATCTTGACCCATTCAAAAGAGCATGAACACATTTGATCGCAAAGCACTTGGTACTTTAAATGCTTTTTGTCTGGTGTTACATTTTCGCCGTTTCAAATGATGTATATGTACCTTAATGCCTTTAGTTGAAGTTATAACGATGGAATACTTTTTCATGCCTCCTTCTGCAAACGCAAATTGTCCGATTAGAAATCTAATATTTTCTATATAATCTCTAATTCCTTAGATGCTGTAATCTAAAATGTTGTCGATTATATTGTTTTATAATGTTAGATAAAGTGAAAAATTAATCACTCTCCTCTTCGTAAACAACCGACTTATATTTGGCTCATATCAAATGTAAGGAAAAATTACTAAGGAATTCGATAAAATTTCATTGGATGGGTACAGGTGAATCAATTATCTGACTGAAATTTATTTACGGGGTTTTGAAACGACACTGATTTCTAGATTTGTTATAAGAAAATATTCCGAAAGGATCACTTCAAGACGTCAAGTATTTCATGTCTTTAAATATCCTTTAAGGATATTTACTAAAATCAGTTTGCGTCAAGTAATAATACCAGATTTTTTCGCACAAATGCATATTAAGCAGCCTCGAATAGAAATTACAAATGTTGTCCTTATCATTATTCAAAGCCTGTCGGATATAAAACGCAGAGTCATTGAAAATTGGACCACACGAAAAAGTGCCATCGAGCGAATCTAAGTCGGGCATTTGAACGGTGTTATATTCGATCTAATCATACTTGGGGCTTTCAAATACCTCACACAGCTTGTTGTATTCCATTTGAATATCGACGTGGCTGTTTGAGAATTCCTTTATATATCACGAGCATATATTCAGAGCTTGTGGTCGACCATGACGCTATGGTTAGTACATGCGACTGTCGTTTGCATAATCGTGGGTTCAATCCCTCACATAACCATCTATCATTATTTGAGCAGCCGTCACCTCGCTGTGTCTGAAGAGTACTTCGAGTAGTCGAGTAATCGACAAGTCTGGTAAATGCTTCTCGAACCGCGACGTGCGGAATTGTCGTTAAACTGTAGAATTTCCTTGAATGAATCTAAAACTACATATTCATTAAATGTGAGCAACTCTCCCATAACTCATTGTTGTATTCCATTTGAATATCGACGTGGCTGTTTGAGAATTCCTTTATATATCACGAGCATATATTCAGAGCTTGTGGCCGACCATGACGCTATGGTTAGTACATGCGACTGTCGTTTGCATAATCGTGGGTTCAATCCCTCACATAACCATCTATCATTATTTGAGCAGCCGTCACCTCGCTGTGCCTGAAGAGTACTTCGAGTACTCGAGTAATCGACAAGTCTGGTAAATGCTTCTCGAACCGCGACGTGCGGAATTGTCGTTAAACTGTAGAATTTCCTTGAATGAATCTAAAACTACATATTCATTAAATGTGAGCAGCTCTCCCATAACTCATTTACAGGATGCAAGGGAATTTGTGGTATATTCAGGGCTTGTAAGTGAATATTCTTAACAATTTTCGAGTATTCGAGTAATCGACAAGTCTGGTAAATGCTTCTCAAACCGCGACGTTCGGAATCGTCGTTAAACTGTAGAATTCTCTAGAGTGAATCTAAAACTAGAATGCATGTAAATTCATTAAATGTGAGCACCTCTCCCATAACTCATTTACAGGATGCAAGAGCATTTTTTGTATATTCAGGGCTTGTAGGTGAATATTCTTAACAATTATCGAGTAGTCGACAAGTCTTGTAAATGCTTCTCAAACCGCGACGTTCGGAATCGTTGTTAAACTGTAGAATTCTCTAGAGTGATTCTAAAACTAGAATGCATGTAAGTTCATTAAATGTGAGCAGCTCTCCCATAACTCATTTACAGGATGCAAGGGAATTTGTGGTATATTCAGGGCTGGTAGGTGAATATTCTTAAGAATTTTTGAGTAGTCGAGTAATCGACAAGTCTTGTAAATGCCTCTCAAACCGCGACGTTCGGAATCGTTGTTAAACTGTAGAATTCTCTTGAGTGAATCTAAAACTAGAATGCTTGTAAGTTCATTGAATGTGAGCAGCTCTCCCATATCTCATTTACAGGATGCAAGGGAATTCGTGGTATATTCAGGGCTTGTAGGTGAATATTCTTAAGAATTTTACAGTTACGTGCATTTGCGAAAATATCACTTTTATAAATTTAGTGCTCGGATTGTCACTAGACTTGTGAAGTCCTATTTTATCCCAGAACATTATAACTAGAGTCAATATTTCCCAGATTTTGATAGGTGTGTGTGTATATTTGTTTTAAACGGAAGTATATTTAACTACACTGATTAACCCATCTCCGTATCATAGGAAGCAATCACACAGGCAGTTAGCTTCTTAAAAACTAGTCTGTGATAAAGTCGATGTGTGTTTTTACATCCTTGTATTCATAAAGTTGTTGTTTTTCTCCCTAACTCGTCTAAAACAGGAACTACAATTCATAAATCATTATTTGAGGAGATGCATGCGTAAGAGTGTTTTGTGTGTGTGTGTGTGTGTGTGTGTGTGTGTGCGCGCTTGTCTACGTCCGGTCGTCCTTCTATTCCATCGCTTTGATCCCTTGGCATTTTCCACGTGTGTGACACGTTTTATGCGATTTTCTTCTTTGTCTTTTTATTTGCCCGCCTCGTCTGTCTGTATGGCATTTTACAACTTTCGTCCTCGACACAGAAGCAAAGAAGAACAAGAGCCATAATCCTGTGCAGCAAATTGAACGCGTGCCATCAGTGGTTGTGATAAATTTGGCAAATATTTCATTTCAATTCACTTCAATTCAAGTCGCTTCAGCTCAGTTCATTTCAGTTCAGTTCAAGTAATTTTAAATGATTTCAAAAATCGTATGGTTTCCTTTAGAGCGCGTGCACATGAGTAAGTGAGTGAATAATAATAATTCAAGGGATCCGTTTTGGGGTTGCTCTGCAAATGATAAATTATGTCAGGCGGTATATAATTCACAGTGTACTCGTACATGACGGTGTATGTGTGCTTTTTGGGACATGCATTAGCCAAAGGATATGCAGTGTGTGTGTTTGTGTGTATGTGCCTTGAGAATATATCAAGTTTCAAGTGAATATTCATATTTCTTGCATACGACTTTACTTCATTAACCGAATTAAATGCTTTGTCACAGGACAATGGAATTGTTAAGTTGATATCGAAATGTCTAAATTCGTTATATTACTCAGTGAATGATACCATTTCATTGTAGAGCAAATTTTGACACTTTGGCAGCTGTGATATCCTTTTCAAATCAAGAAAATATGATTGCCGGGATATGACGAATATGTATTGGAAAGGAGTGAAACAGTTTTAGAATGCCAATCTAGAAATATGATTTTAATATCATGATATTCACGAAAGTTTAGTTTCGCTGCAGTTTTGAAATCGAAAATTCATTATAGATTAAACATTTTATGTTTTTCTTGTTCAGTTTCTGATTCATATTCAAAACAACCGTACACTTAATATAGTGATTCGTTTCTTACTTGAAATGAAACTAAAAATCTACATTGATTTGGTCTCTTTACTAAATACATTTTTTTGAAACAGGAAACTGAGACGAAAGTATAGTATAGAAAAAGAACTGACAGCGAATTTCGAAAGTTAAAAATGTTTCCAATAATTTATTTTTAAACTTTCAACCGAAGGAGAGGAGGTGTTTATCATTTCATATGGGGAAAAATGTAATACCCAGAAGATAATATTTAAAGAATTAAATATATTTTGATTAAATCAATTTCAGAACTTATTAAGTTGCTTGAGCGATATCCATCTGCCTGGCTGGTCGGTTAGATAACTGGCATTATCGTAACAATAATTGTCATATATCATTGTCCAGCTCATAGTTAAGGATTATAAATGACCCATATCGATCCATTCCTTCTAATACCTCGGATACAGATTGACTGATTTTCCGGAAATGAATTTCTTCCTTGTAACTCTTTAATTTGTTGACCGCATTAAACTGAATTTTTGTCCACTGTATTGATCTATAATGCTAAAAGATGAAAAGATGAACATAGAAAGATCGATTGACCCGATATTTCCTATACAAATGAACGCTATAGCCCACATTTTGAAGCAGTTGTGTGTAATTCTATGAAACTTGGCCCATACCATGCTTTTCATAAGTATAGTTCTGCTGATAAAAATGGAGGACATTGCCTCTACCCTTCTAAAGGATGGCGCATAAATAATGTTAACGGCGATTATTTTGAATGCGTTCTTGTGCATCATTTGGTTTTAACTCGTGAACCAATTGCATCTTATATGGGAAAAAATTTAACATATCGTATGTAAAATTCTTTGCAAAGACCATCTAGACATGTCTAATTGCCGAGAACGTCGCCTGGTGGAAGTTTCGGGGTTTTCCTCAATACTTGCTTGCACTCTATCAATGGTCACTTCATTTCGAATTGCACGAGGTCTTCCATCATGCGGAAGACAGACAGCCCCTTGTTGCCCAAAACGCAGAACCAATCGGTAAATTTCTGGAGCGCTAAGAGTATTTCGAACATGAAAGAAATTTCGATATGATCTTTTTGTCTGAATAATCGAATGCTGACTTTCAAAGTAAAATTGAACTACTTTGGTTCTTTGTTCTGTGCTGAGCCTTTCCATCATAAATTTCCCAAGTGTTACAGGGTTGCCCATATTCGACGGACCCATCTGGCAACGCCATAACTTTTGACAGAGATGTCAGATCGCTTAATGACATACCGCGTTTGAAGCGTCAGTCCAAGCAGATTTTTACCATGGAACAATACACGCCACGCTAGCGCTCTGAAATAGTTGAAATTTACATTCAACAGAAGAAGTCAATTGTGAAAACTCAACGTGCTTTTAAAATATTAAAAAATGTGAGAAGTGCGCCTTCTAAGAACACCATTAAGCGTTTATACGAAAAATTTTCGACTGGTGAGTCTCTTTCTAATCCGAAGAGGCCAAATAAAAGTCGACCAAGGCGATCGGCCGAGAATATCGCTGCCGTACGAGCCAGTGTTGAGAGGTCCCCAAGAACATCCCAAAAACGCCGTTCTCAGCAGTTGGGCATGGCTCGGTCCACTTTACAACGGATTATTCACGTTGATTTGCATTTGTTCCCGTACAAAATTCAATTGACGCAAAGATTGTTGCCTGCGGACAGGCCTCGTCGATTGGAATGGGCCCAACGAGTCATCGAAATGGCCGATGATGACGAGCAATTTTGGAACAAAATTATCATGTCCGATGAAGCCCATTTCACATTGAATGGGACCGTAAATAAGCAAAATTGCCGTATTTACGCCACTGAAAATCCTCAGGAGATTCAAGAATTGCCTCTTCATGACGAAAAAGTCACAGTTTGGTGCGGCGTTAGTGCGAAAACGGTCATTGGGCCGTTTTTCTTCCAAAACGAAAATGGCCATGCTGTTACCATCAACCAGGAGCGTTATCGCGACATGATGACCAATGTTGTGATGCCAATTATTCATCGAAAGCGTATGAGGCAGTTCTGGTTTGTTTCCGGGCCGTTTGATGTCGAAAAGTGGTGATTTGGACTGGCCACCGCGTTCGCCCGATTTGACGCCTGCTGACTTCTTCTTGTGGGGACATTTGAAGTCAAAGGTTTACGTTAACAAGCCAAGGACCGTAGAAGAGCTCAAGGACAACATTCGTGAAGAAATAGCCGCTATTCCGGCCGAAATGTTGGCGAAAACGATGGAAAATGCTGCAAAAAGGGCACAATACGCCATCAACGCCAGAGGCGGCCATTTGAGAGATATCATATTCAAAAATTGATGTAAACAAATCTACTTGGAACAAATTAAATGAATAAGATTGCCAACCGCCAAATTTTTATTTTTTTCTTTGATTTTTTTTTAAAAACATGGGTCCGTCGAATATGGGAAACCCTGTATTTAGTTAATTCTATAAAGAGACGAAAAAAAGACTTAAACAAAAAATGTATTCACTGATCAAATCTTAGCGTTACTTATGCGCCACCCTGTAGTAGTGATTGCCTCTACAAGTAATCGATTTAACTCTGATATTCTTAGCTTCATAAATTCGATTACGTTGCTCTAAATGTAGTCAAATAAAATTTGATACATATTGAATTTCTGCCAAAATAGAGTCCTTCTACTTGCCATGAAATTTGACCAAATTTTCAAAATTCAATAGTTTCTCCATAATTTTGAATTAGTAAGCTATAGTAGCTGAGATTGTTATTCATTGCATTAGCCTTATAAGTCTGTGAAGCTTCAGAAATATCAATAAAGCAATCAAACCCCTTCTGGTATCTCCCATGACCGATTTAACGGAGTTTTCAACCACTTTTTCGCACATTTTGGATGGAATCTCGGCGATAACTTGACAAATGTTGGTTTTTAAACGCTTTAGACTATTATCCGCGTAAACACGGTCTTTGACGCAGACCCGCAGAAAAACTCTAATGCCGTCAAATTACATGATCTTTTGGTGGCCAATTGACGTCGTCAAAACGTGAAATTACGCTTTATGGAAACTGCAATAAAACTAAAATCGGCCGTGTTGTGTGATTCGTGAACTATATATCGCTCAGTTCACAATCTTTAATTGCATTTTCACTGTGACCCACTGTACGAGGTGTGATCAACAAGTAACCGTTTTTTTTTTAAATGTCGTGAGTTACGTATGTTCGATTTTCGCATTTCTTTCTGTTATGTTGGTTCACATGTCCGTTGACAATAACAGCCATTTTGGATTGTCAGTTTGTTGTTGACAGATAAAAATGTTAGTCGTGTTTTGGTGTGCTCTTCGATTTTTCACTATACGAAAAAATGGATCAAAGAAACTGTATTAAGTTTTGTGTAAAAAATGAAATTAAATGTGCAAGAAGGACATTTGAAATGTTGACTGTGGCGTTTGGCGAGTCTACTATGAGCAGAAAACAAGTTTAATTGTGGTATAACCGGTTTAAGGGAGGCCGAGAAGATGTCAATGACGATGCTCGTCCTGGTCGCCCGATTGAAGCAGTGAAGAAACTGATTTTGGATAATCATCGAATCACTATTAGGAGGTTGCTGATGATGTTGCCATATCGTTCGGCTCATGCCAAGCAATTTTTACGGATGTTTTTGGCATGAAACGTGCGGCAGCTAAGTTCGTTCCAAAATTGCTGAATTTTGACCAAAAAACAAAAAACATCGCATGAGCATCGCCCAGGAATTGTTGGATGACGTCAACGACGATTCAGATTTCCTCAAAAAAGTCATAAGTGGTGACGAATCATGGGTGTATGGCTACGACATTGAAACCAAAGCCCAATCATCCCAATGGAAGCCTCCAGAAGAGCCAAGACCGAAACAAACACGTCAAATTCGTTCTTACCACAAGGTTGTACGGTCGATAAGGAATACTACCTTGAAGTTATGCGCCGTTTGCGCGAAGCAATTCGTCAGAAACGCACAGAATTGTGGAAAAACCAATCATGGATTTTGCACCAGCTCACACATCGATGCTTGTGCGTGAGTTTTTGGCCAAAAACAAAACCGCAAGCATACCTCAACCACCGTATTCACCGGATTTGACCCCCGCTGACTTCTTCCTCTTCCCAAAACTGAAGACACCGATGAAAGGGAAGCGTTTTGCTACGATTAAGGAGATGAAAGAAAAATCGAAACAGGAGCTGTTGGCGAAACCAAAAAGCACGTTTCAGAAGTGTTTCGAGGATTGCAAAAAACGCTGGCATAAGTGTAATATATCTGAAGGGGATTACTTTGAAAGGGACAAGATAGTTATTGATGAATAAATAAATAATTTTTGAAAAAATTGAAAATAACGGTTATTTTTTGATCAACTAATTGGAGAATATATAATGATATAACTAATTGCAGAATAGGTAGAATAGAATTCTGTATGATAGACGATTAAGTTCCCCATTACTGTTTAAATAAGTAAGATCTGTGATCAAATCGCATTTGCAAGTTGTTCAAACTATTGTACGCCGCTTATTGTTCTACGTAACTCATTCGTTCACTTTCGATTCCTTGCTTATAAATTGCGATGACCACCTTGAAATTCCAGTACGCAATTCTTAAAAAAAAAGGAAGCACAAAAAACAAATGACGTCTTATAAGAAATATTCTTACATTCAAGAAAACACCCAATAAGAGGTAGGGGGAAACACAGGGACGACACAACGACGTGTTGCTTTCATTTTCGTTCTTTAAGAACATTTCAAAGGAATTTATTTCGTAATAAAAATGAAATACTTGAAGTGACTAAGAAAGAAGGACGTTTATGGCTTTGGGTCCAATAAAACAACCCCTGCAATGATGATTGCCGGCAAGAATGAAAAAGGAGAAGATAATCAAAGTGAAGAAAATGGAAACAAAACAAAACTGCAGACAATGGCCGCTGCATACACATACATAAATAATAGGCAAGACGGACGAATGCTAAGAAAAGATGTGTTGAAACTGAAAGAAAACGACTGTTGCATTTCCAAGGAATCCTGACACTTCAAGGGGGTTGTTTTGGGGATGATTGCCAGCATGCATGTGTGTATGTGTTAGTTGTAATGAAAGAAAAAGTTCTGCGGACGTATTCATTGGTATGCTGACTGCGGTAATTGAGAAGCGTGCCAAAGAAACGACCCTTAAAGTATTTCTTATAGATATTGCAATACATTCATACCTGTTGGTTTTACAACCAGAGAACGAAGAGAGTATCAACAATGTGTGGTTATGAGTAAGAATTGAGACATAAGAAATTATAGAGAGAACAATACAAAACCAGACCTTAAGACCTTTTGAAGACACTTGGCTCTCCTTCAACAGAACTTCAAAAGAGAGTAGTTGATATTTTTATCGTTTGAGTTCACTTAAAGATCCTTAAATACTTTGATCTTGGATTTGAGCGATCAGTCAGCATTAAACAGTACGATGTTAACCTTCACCTTAAAAGTGTTGCCGGATATTTTAAAAGGATTAAGAATAAAACTAATTAAACATTTGTGAAATAGTAACATTTGTGCCCGCGTGAAACGATGATATTCTTGTATTTAATTGCTTGAATATTCACATCTGTGCAGATTTTCTTCTCAGGGGCTAACAGTACAGCGTTAGAGTTCAAATGAATTCATTTTTTAATTTCGAAATGACAACTTTTTTTTAAGAAAGCTACTGCCAGGCGTGAATGAGCTGGCGTCTGTCCATTTATCGGAATTATGACAAATGAGGATGACAACGGATGTCCTTAAATTAAAACGACGAGTGTAAAGCGAGTGTGAGGTTGTAATGTTTTAGTAAACATTAAGCGCACCGAAGCGTTAAATTGGAATGCTTATGTTGGTGCTGGCATGAGCAACCCTTCAAATGTGGGTGTAATAAAAGTTCACTAAATGATCGCGTTTCTACACGACAGCTGATAACTGAAAAATTAGATGTAATTAAAAGCATAACGAGAACATATCCGTGAAACGTGCCTTTGTAAATATAAAGTTTTTATATTTCTATACCAAAAAACTTAAGTTCTACATAAAAATGTTCAAAAGGGTCTAAATCTGAGAATGAAACTGAATGAAAACCTGGAATAGAAATATCAGTTCAAGTGAGTTCACTAACTTACATGTGTAAAACTGTGCAAAATGCTAGAAGGGGCGTGGTAAACCGCAAATGTTCTTATCAACAAAGGCTCAGAATTAATACACAATACTGTATTCAGTGCAATTGAATGAAAGATATGAATCCCATATGTATAGTGTGGCGCATAAGCAACGTTAAGATTTGATTAGTGAATACATTTTTTGTTTGAGTCTTTTTTTTTCGTCTCTTTACAGAATTAACTAAATAATACTTGGGAAATTTATGATGGAAAGGCTCAGCACAGAATAAATAATCAAGGTTGTTCAATTTTACTTTGAAACTCAGCATTCCATTCTTCAGATCATATCGAAATTTTTCATTTTAATAGAATTTCCCGTTTCAATCTGTACTTTCTGAAGATTGAGGAGCAATTTTAGTTGACTGTTGATGAGCAGTCGCTTGTTCTCAAACCAAGCTGCGAGTGCCCTCCAGGCTATATCAAATCCTTCATTGGTAAGTGGAGCCTTGCGAACGACTTCTTTAGCTTCTCCCCTTGTTTTCGTGTTCAAATGGAATAGTTTCTCCACAGAGGACAGCCGGAAATTGTTAATATCTATCGCAGTAAATAGATTGACGGACATTTTTGGAATTCCAATGGGAAACAAAAACGAAATGGGTAGAAGGAAATAACGCTATAATTACTGTTGGTTATTCCCGCATACGAGAAGAACGTTAATGATCGTTAATGCTCACAATACAAAAGTTTACACTCCACTATGAAATTTAAATTTTAACGAACAATATCACCCTGCGATACATATCGAAATTTCTTTCATGTTCGAAATGCTCCTAGCGCTCCAACAATTTACCTTTAGGTTCAGCGTTTTGGGCAAAAAGGGGCTGTCTGTGATCTTCCGCGTGCTGGAAGACCTCGTGTAGTTCGAAATGAAGTGATCATTGCTCGAGTGCAAGCCAGTATTGAGGAAAACGCCGAAACTTCCACCAGGCGACGTTCTCAGCAGTTAGAGATGTCTAGGCGGTCTTTGCAAAGAATTTTACATACGATATGTTACATCTTTTCCCATATAAGATGCAATTGGTTCACGAGTTAAAACCAAATGATGCACAAGAACAGTTTTGTGGAAAAAAAAATCTAAATGCGAATGAAGAAAATGCATTTTGAGTGACATTTGTACGCCTAATTCGTGATAGTTTTTCAATACTTCAACAATAATTTGTCTGTAGTTTTCAGTCTTATTGTTTTCTAGAAAATTGTTCACAATGGTCTTAAAAGATTTCCAGGCTGTATGTCCTTTCTCCTCCAATAAACATTGTAAAAAAATGTCATCATTCAACAGCTTCCTGATCTGAGGGCCAACAAATATGCCTTTTTTGATTTTACCATATGAAATTTTAGGAAAACCCGCCAACAAACATTCATGTGCTGCACCATTTTTGTCCAAAGCCTTGACAAAGTTCTTAAAAAGGCTCAATTTTATGGACTACGTCACCCATTTGTACAGGAGGTACGAGAAGAGGCATGATTAGCCCATTAATTTTCTTAAATTTTATCAAGAATTTTAGACCAAAACAATAGACAAAAATTCAGGTGGCTGCAGTCTACATATTAAGATTTATAGAAGAAAAATTTGATTTTGGAAAATCGCCAATTTCGTAAGAGAAACATTAGAAGAGGCTTGATAATGCTGCCCATTTTAACTCTCAGAAACTATCTTAGCAAATCCTTAATGTATACTAAATTTGGCTGAAATTATTGTAACATTATAGGGCGAAGGAATTTAAGACTACACGGATTAAATCGGTAATTTATATGGGAGGTACGAGAAGAGGCATGGTTAGTCCCTCAATTTTCTCAAAATTTACCAAAAATTAAAAAAAAAACAAAACAATAGACAAAAATCCCAGGTAGCAATAAAGTCTACTTGTTAAGAGTTAGAGGGAAAAATTGGTTATTGGAAAATCGAACAATTAACAGGGGAGTGACTAAAACGGGCCGTGAAAATGCATTCCATTTTCAATCTCAGATATTATCTTCACAAAATCCTTAATGTGCACCAAATTTAAGAGAAATTAGGGCAAATTTAAAGAAGGTACAAACCTAAGGATATATCGTATCAGTCGAAAATTTATATGGGAGATACTAAAGAGGACGTGAGGATGCCGCCCATTTACGTTTTCAGACATAATCCTAGAAAATTCTTATTGTATAACAAATTTGACTGAAACGTCGTGATTAGAAGGTCAATGAACCTAAAAATTTATGAGCTACATAGGTCATTTGTAAGGTCGTGATTAGAAGTTCAATT
>JAHXMU010000637.1:254303-320291 GCA_019455685.1 Philornis downsi
AATATATGAGCTACATTGGTCATTTGTAAGGTCGTGATTAGAAGTTCGATTGAACCTAAGAATGTTCATTTTTAACGTTGTAATTAGAAGTTCGATTGAACCTAGAAATATATGAGGTACATTAGTCATTTGTAAGGTCGTGATTAGAATGTCGATTTTTTAAAAATATGCAAACATTATAAACGAATTTAGTCGACAATAGAGGAATACAGGATATTACAGAGAATAATTTGAATTTTCGAAAATTGATACATTTACACGATACGTACTCGGAAGTGTGGGTCCGTATATGCCATTTACAATATCCAATTACGGTCTGATAAAATATTAGGTTGGGGACAATTTTAAGAAGTTTCCGAAGGGTTTACGACTGTTAACATGTTTAGCAGCCAGCCAGAGGGATGCATATCGCTTAATCAACATAAAAAGGTAATGGTTGAAAGTTATTTACTTGTTCTTCTAGCCGTTTTAATTTTGCCGTATCAAATCACATATACTCGTGCCTTCATTCCTTCGGGCAAAGGTATAAAAATAATCAAATATTCACAAACTGCCAATTGAAGAAGCGTGGAGAAGATCTTCGAATGTGAGAGCTGTCTTCGGCCCTGTTCAGTGGATATAGAAGTCTTTGCCAGTTTCAGTTTTTGTAGCCTTATTAAGTAAAGAATGGGGTCATTCATCATTTTGTCTGTCCCAACTTTATTAAAATTATTAAACATTTTATATGTAATTCTTAAATCTAACTAATGATCTTTTCCCTATTTGTTAACGTGTGGCAGTGCTTTATTGCTTTTAATATTTAATCGGAATTAATTTGCAAAAATGTAGTGAATGTTAATTATCCTTACCTTTAATATCTTTAGAAATTTTACGACATTTCGTGTGAAATAAGTTAGACTTCACTTTATAAATATAAATGTAATTTGAAACTAGTTCGTCACGAGTGATACCAGTTCATTGTAGTGTTCAAGTAGGAATAATTTCCTAAAGAGATCAAAATAGAAAAAAAAAATAGAAATAGAAGTATTAAACCGGTTTTAATTACTTTGTTTGAAGTGGCAATCTCTAAACTTAGTGCATTTGTAACAGAATTTTGTCCAATTTTTGAGTGAATAAGATCTATTGGAAGCTCTTCAGGGATGTGCCTGTTATAACTTAATATAAATGATCTTTGCCGTGTTGCGAAAATGTCTGTAGTCCTGTAATTAAAGCTTTCACATATCTAAATAGATTTTCGTTGAATTTGTTGTCATAAATCATTTTTTATGCTTATGCCAGAATAGCAGCAACTCACCCCTCGTTCGTGTTGGAATACAATGAACTACAACAGTAAAAAGTATATAAAAGAATAAAACGAAAATGAAATTATAAATTCAATTATGCAGCACACAGTTTGTTAAATTGGGAAGGAGTACCAGTAGTAGTCAATGGCCGCGTCAAGTTTCGATAAAAAAACAAAAAATTCAAATTTACCAAATCGAGTTTGTTACACATTTCGAGGTAATTACAAATTTACAATGCGTTTTCTACTGCCACTGATATTGAGTGTTGCAACTTAGTTTGCGCTGAATCTGCAGATATATGAAATCGGCGCACAGTGGTTTGAAGTTGATTGATTTGTTTGGACATAAAACCAATAATACAGGCCCTGGTTGCTATGTCTTTTTGTCGACATAGAGCTTTGTTAACAAAGATAAATTAGTACGTGTTATAATTAATTTATTACAATTAATTTATTTCATTTTGCTGTAATTAATTTATAAAATTTAACACCTTTCTGTCTTGGTCAAAAATTGTTTTCTTAATTTTCAATGCAAAACAAGAAAGGGAAGATATTCTTGTGCCAACAGTAAAAAAAATAAGTCTACGATGGCAACTCTTTCGACTATGAATTCTGGGCTGAACTATAGTTGAACTATGGTACGCACAAGATTAAGCAGATCAAAAAAAGTACGTAAACGAATAAACAGTATAGAAATGTCAGTCACATATTTGAGCCAAGTATTCACCCGTTAGCGCAAAGATGCCAGCCAAAAATCTGAAGTCTGAGGACGAACCATTCTTTTTCATAACTTCACTCAAAAGAATGAAACTATTTCTATGTGTCATTTGCTGCGGCAAAAATGTAACACCCAGAAGGAAATTTCCAAGATACAGGACAAAACTAGCCAACTTGACGTATAGATGGTATCAGTAGTTTGAAAACTATTTTGATGAAAAGCGGCAACCTTATAAACACATCGTCACCTTAGAGTGAAAAGGTGCTAAGTCCAGTTTTTCAAATTTTACAGGGGAGACAAAAAACTGTTCAACTTGTTATATTTTAAATATTTTTAAAAATTTTAAATGCAAAATTCTTGGATTTAGACATCTTTAACATTAACAGTGAAGGAAAATTTAAAAAAAAATATTTTCTGGTGGTTTATCAGCTTTTTTGTGACTTAGCACTTTTTCTTTTTCGTTTTTTACAGTTCTGATTTGGACTTATCACATTTTCGTTCAAAGTTGATTTGTTATTTCAAACAATAACTAATATTTGTATGTTACTATAATTAAATTTTATTAATATTTCGTAATTTTTAGAAGATAAATAGAAGAATAAACAAACCTATTTAATAATTTCTGACATCAAATTAAAATTATGCAGTCTTACTTCGTTGCTGCTAACTAGACAAATTTTAAAGGAAATAATAATTATTCATAAGGTAACTCATCGTAATATTTATGGTGGTCTTTGGGCAAAGTTGCCTTCATACATTGGGGTCTTCATATTTTCTCGCTGTTATTTTTCTTCCGCAAAAAGAAGCTGCCGCAACTTCAACCATTCCAAACGGACTACACTTTTGTCGATGCGTTGAGGCAGAACATTCCATAAATCTGGGTATCCCAACTTAAAATATATTTCACCATTTGGTGTATATTGGATTGCTCGAATCTCCGTTACCTTTGCATCGTCTTTACCACGGCCTGGGCGAATGGTTTTACAAAATTGAACATTGTTGAATGATTTGAAAAGGAATGATCCAAATAAGTGACATCATATGGCTCAGGTTTTTTTTCGGGCTGATTTACATATCCCAATATATTCAGCAGGAACATCAATATTTCTATTTTTCATAGCACGCTCTATGGTAAAATGAACGCTATCCGCCTCCATTTGGGTATGACCCGTTTCTAGTATCTTCTGCTCAATGGTTACCTTATGCCTTATTGCTGTATTTAACAAGGCGTTACTCATTAAAGAATTTCGATTTTGATAGGTACATCCATCGCTATAAAAAATTATTCTGACTGTCTCATCATTTCCTTGCACAATCTTTTCTTCGATGAAGTGAACCCAGATGCTTGCAAATTCTTCAGCAGTTACTCCGCCTTCAACTTCATTCCATAGGTAACAGTATTCTTTTCGGTTTATAAGATTATAAAACACCAAGTTGTGCACCTGTAGCTTTGTGCGATAGTATAGGCTGGTAACCTTGGATTTCGGGGCCATTAAGACTGCTTGTAGATCGACGGTGAACACATTTAATTCTTCATTTCTGTCTTTGCTTTTTTCAATTCTTGCTTCTTCTTTTTTTCCTTGGTGAAGTTTGTATTCATCAATCGAAAGGTTGCCTACAGAATAACGTGCGCACGTATCACATTGATCCTTTTTTGCTGTAAATAAACTCAAATTTAGAATATCAAATTCTTCATAGAATACCGAAATTGAAAGAGCTTTCACATTCTGTCTAGTGCACCAATCAGTTACATAAAAATCGTAAAGTTTTTTTTTTTTTTGAACTCCACTCTGGCAAAAGATATTTTTTCTGTGATGCAGCACGGCAGTAATGTGATTCCATGGCTGGTAGAGATTCAAAAAATGAATTAAGACACTGTCTCGGCTGGAGTTTTTTTTGTTTAGGATTTTTATTTGAATTAGTGTTTGAAAGTAAAGGTTCGTTTATCCAATCTTGAACTGCACATCGGCCGATATGCAAAGTGTTTAGATTTATATTATTCACTTTTAGATGATATTGTAATGATCGGCTTCTTCTAGATTCATTGTCTATTTTTCTATTCCGGATTCTTGAAGGTGGTATTATTTAAATTAACGTATTCACATAAACTCTCTTTGCTTTCCAATCCATTTCCCAAAATTGTGTAAATATTTTTTGCCTTTCATCGTCAGGGACCTCAGCACATTTCACGGTCTTACTATTACTTTTACACGTACATCTTTTTTTAATGGCTCGTGATGATCTTGGTTTTTCATAATGCCAAGCCTTAGAGTCCCATTGCCTTCCCAAATAACATTTGCCCCTTTCTCTACATTTTTTATTTTTTGCTGCAAACCATTCAGATTGTTGAACCTGAACTCTGTTCATACGCTTTTGTGTTTTGGTAGGCAACTCACAAGAATCATTGGAATCGCTATTAAAGCCATAAGGCACAAGTCCTATAACACCATCATCCGATTCAATTCCATAATCGTCATCATTATTGGAATGACGTGATTGTGGACCAACTTTACTGTTTCCATCATAAGACATTGCAACCTTTCAAATAATTTAATAACTTCTCAATATTCAATATTCAATTTAGCGCTCAGCTGTTCACTTGCGACCGACCACCTTATATTAATTCGCCTTAACTACTACATTGAAATTTTATTTTAATGCAAACACTTTGTTATATTTATTGGACTTAGCACGGGCATTTTGTCTGCTGGGGACTTAGCACATTTACTCATCACTATGTAACAGCAAGAATATACGAAATAATTGTACATATTTTTTTTATCGCATATTATGTATTATTTATTTCTCTATCTAACTGCATCAAAATCTTAATTTTCATGAAAACTGGACCTAGCACCTTTTCACTCTAAGGTGACGACATGTGTTTAGTTTCAAGGCGCCACATTGTTTAGTAATCTTATTTGAAGCCTCAAAAGAAAACCATCTCAGTAGATTTGTAAACATGAAAAAAATTGCTTACCAACCAATATCAAAGCCGAGCTTGATTATACTCTGGGGAAGTCTGCTACCTCGTTTACGAATGCAAAATATTGGGCGGCAGGATTAAAACAAGGCCGTACGAGCTGCCAAGATGAACATCGTAGTGGTCGACCATTTGAGGTGTGCACGCCAGACACGAAGAAGAAAATATACAAAATGGTATGGGGTGATCGTCTGAATCGGTTGAAATGAGAGGATGAAATGATTTCAAAAAGTGCTACTCAAGATTTGAAGATATGAACGCCGCGTTTGTTTTCAATAGAGCAAAAACGGCGTCGTAAAGATGTTTCAGTAGAGTGCTTGATGTATCAAAAAAAATCTAACGATAGTCACAGTATCGATTAATATTCACAAAACTTTGTCCCAGTGCTTAAACCCAGTTTGCCTTCTTGTGTATCAGCTACAAACTAACAGATTATCCATTTAGTAGCTTCAAAACCGCCGATCTGGCAAACCTGTCAGCTGTTAAATACCTGTCATCTGAAGTGTTATTTATTTAGTGAAAGGTTTGCCATATACGAATATAGATCGTTTAAGACTTGCTACAAAAGTGAGCCTTCAATCGAACGAAATTTTCTTCAACGATTAAGCACTCACTCGGTGGTTACGTCAACAAATGACGAATGACTGCAAGATCCATCGAAGAGATTCCCGTCAGTACCGGAACGACCTCTATGGATTCCTTGCGGTAATTGTCGCGTAAAATTGTCGCATATGGGGCTCGAAGAACTCAGAAGTAATTGTGGAGGTGCCACTGGGCCGTATTTTTTCGAAAATGACGCTGGAGGAACCGTTACTGTCAATTCAGTGCGCTATGGCCTTATGATAACTGATTTTTTTTGGCCTGCAATTGAAGGTTATGAACTAGGCAATATGTGATTTCAACAAGACACTGCCACGAACCACACAATATCACCGATTTTGGCTTTATTGCATGAGAAGTTTCCTGAAACAGTTATATCACGTTTTGGTGACGTCAATTGGCCACTAAGATCATGCGATTTTACGCCGTTGGGCTTTTTTTGTGCGACTATGTCAAAGACTGTGTTTACTCGGATAATCCCTGAACTTTAGAGTATTTGAAAACCAACATTCGATAAATTATTGCCGAGATATCCCCCAAAATTTACGGAAAAGTGAAAACTACCTACCAAAAGGATCTACGGCTGCAACTATTCTAGAGGCGGCCAATTGATTGGAATTCTATTTCGTACATCATGGTAAGGTCCAAGCATTATAATGAAAGAAAAGTTTCATCGAAATCATAGCTTTATGTGTATTTTATTCATCTTTATTTTTGTAACCGAAAACTGGACAACCCGGTATTTCTATACTACTGTGCCAAGTAGAAACAAACTTACTCGAAAATACGATGAAAGCTGCAATTGCTATCAATACGAAATACAAAGTGCCGTCAGGAACGACATCAGCTGAACTGATACCAGTGATAGAACCCAAAAAGGGGTTGATGCCCTTAAAAGCGATGTGTGTTTTCCAGCCAACTAAAGGTGGTGTTGTTGGTGGTGGCTGACAGAGCAGTTAGTATTCATGGTGTTGGTACAGACTGAATGTCGGTTTCTTTTGGGGGGTAATGATTTCGTAAGCATAACTATTTAAACACCGCACACGGACACACTACACAACAACAACAACAACAACAGTAAATACCTATGATCCTGAATAATCGTAAATACAGAGGGAGAGAGAGCGAGTAAAAAAAAATCATAAATAACTCATTTTACAGCCACAGCAGCAGCTGCAACATTCGATTCGATTCAATTCCGATGTTTGTCCATGAATTTACCGGATTTCAATGGTGAATTCATATTAGGGCTGCGTGCTTCACTGCCGTGCTGCCTTATTTGTTTTGGGATTTCAAACATTTTCTGAGCACATGCCACAATTTTTATATTTGATTTTATTAGAATATCCTGCATGCTGCTGTTCCTGTTTTTAGTTTGGGTTTGTTATGTTCATCAATGGCGAGGGGTCACAGGCACACAAAAGGAAGAGAGAAAGGTATGGTTCTGAAAATTAAGTGGCACATTTTCGCTATAGACGTTACGTTATCAGGTCCTTTGGAATGTTTTAGCATTCCTTTGTAATTTTCAAACTTTGGCATATTTGTTAAAATAAGATATATTCATATTATAGGGGCTTTGGGATTTTATTGTATGAAACTGGAAAATTATTTGCAACGAAACGATTAAACTAATTGCAGTAATGCAGTTCAATATTTCTAAGCGAAATTCATTTCAAATATAGTAGTTATGTGCACTAGGTTATAGACATATTTTACCCTATGAATTAAAAACAAAAGGAAGTAGCTCTTGGTAACAGATGTTACTATGGGCTAAGCAAGCGATTCAATGATACAGCCCTCTTTCGACAAACAAAAATCCATCTATCACAAGTGGTAATGAATATTTGCTTCTTTAGATGCACTTTTTTGCTGTTTAGATATTCGTAAGAAAGTTCAACAACAACATGGAAAAAGTTGTTGTTGACGCATGCCGGTACACCATACTAAGGACCATAATTTGATAACAGTTTACCAAGAACTTCTTCTTAGGAGGCGACTGGAAAAGATATGCTTATCTATTATACGCCGCCCGTAGAAAATAATTCCAAGCGCTTCGATCTTCTGCGCCTCTCCTCCAATTCGTCACACTAAGCTTCTATAGAATTTCAAAAGCTTGGTCCTTTCACTGGAGTTTTGGTCGCCCTCTTCGAGGTATGATAAAACATAAGTGGAGTAGCTTGTCCCAGACCAGAGGGTTCTTCTCTTCTGGTAGCACGGGTGACCAGGGGCCCAAGGAACATTGTTCCTTCCTGGTCAATGGTGTTGGACCCCTTGTGGGAGCATCGTGCTGGCTGTGGTTGCCCGAACAAGTGTTTTCAGTGCTTTTGCGTTGCTTCAGGTTGCGTTACTGAAGGAAGGCAGAAGCGTGGAAAACACTGTCTATCTATCTAGATTACCTTAACTCCTAACCTGGAGGTAGCTCACTTCATGCCAAGTGACTACAACGGTACTTTGTCCGAGAGAGAGAGCGGGTCCTGAGGAAGTTTTTTCAAGGGACCTACATCTAATCTCTGGTAGTTTGACTAATCCTTTCGGGATTAGTTTGGATACCCCAAAAGGGCGCTTGCTGTCGCAAGAAGAAAAAAAATATAACCAAGAAAAAAATAATGGAAAACAGCACCTGTGTGATGGCACACCATGGGAAAGGCCTTCAAGGCGAGACTCATGTAAAACCTACACATTTGATTTGAGTACTGATACATCCGCTTGCGTTATAATCCAGGATTCGGCGCCATATAACAACACAGGTAGAACCAACGTCTGGTACAGTCAGATTTTTGTTTGTCGAGAGAGGGCTTTATCATTGAAACCCTTGCTTAGCCCATAGTAACAATGAGTTGTAAGAAGAAGAAGCCTTGCTGTTCCGGTTGTTCAAAATTGGGAAGCTGTTCTTCGGCATGATCTCGGGCCGTTCAGATGAGCTGCTCGTTTCTTCTATAAGAGACAGTTTGTTGCCATGGCGACTTAGGCGTCGCTTGCGCGGAGCGAGCCGGTTATATTTGCATCCAAATATGGTAAACCCCTTTTTTTTATTAGAAAGTAGTGTTATTGGCTTGTACGTTAGTACATCGCAAGGAATCCATAGAGTTCGTTCCGGTACTGACGAGTGTCACCTCGATGAATCCTGTAGTCATTCGTCATACGGTGGAATTCAATGCCTTCGCGTCAGCAGATTGGGCTGTTGACGCTGCAGAGAACTTGGGTAGGGTGCGCTTAGTGTTCTATTGGACGAATGTGGCTTGTCGATATGGCGAACACGTTATTAGGAGAGTTGCGATGAATATGCGACTTTTAATTCTTTGCCACTCATTTGGTTTTGTTGATTAAAACCCAGATTTCGATTTCGTCCTCTGTCTGGGATGCATGGATCTCTTTGCATAAGAGAATTCTGCTCGATTGCGAATCGTTCTACTACAGTGCATTGATCGAAGACAGGCGGCTTTTTTTTGGTTATCGATTTCTTAGATCAGATGATAACTGGAGTTCATTTCCAGGTAGTTTGATCGCCGTTGGACTACTACGGTGTATTTGTGGTGAACGAGTTTGCCGACCTTCTTAAGGCAGTTTTCTTTGAGTAGTTGCCTGACTGTTGAAATGGACTTGATCCCATAATCGTGCTAAGCTTGATGACGGCAGCTGCACCTCAATGTAACGCCACCAATCTGGTTTGTATGGAATTGAAACTGGTAGTAGTTCGATTGCCAGGTCCGGCCAGAGGTCCGTTTCTGGTACGTGGATGACAGGGATTTACACTTGCAAGGTTTAGAGTATCGTTCATTTGAATCCTAATAATCGCACCGGGGTTCAGAGAGATTTAGAGAGCTTATATCTAGATTGCATGGTTACCGTTGACTGTGGTCGAGTGGAAAGGAGGTGACATTTTTTCTTGCCTTCCACCAGTGAACGTGTTGTATCCTTGCAATGTAGCATGAGGTGTCCGCAAAAGCTGGTATGTAATGCAATTTTTATTCTCTCTTGCTTCTGATCGCTACTGCTTCCGGTTGGCATGGTGATCGGGAAGCCCCTGTATAGGGCCCCTAATGGAAGAATTTTATGGGTTGTTTTTTGAAACCGAAATCGCTAATGGCGAGTCTTCGTGCTCTAATGTGGAGTTGCATTGCAACCGGGAGCTACAGAATCATAAAGTAGCATAGGTGATAAGAGAGGTTTCATCTTCGCCGATGGAGACAGTGTCTCATACTCACTTGATTAGATAACTTCTAGCTGGAAGAACATGGAAGTACATTCGTACTGTAATGTGTTTAGTGTGTCAAGGTCTTCACCGCGATACTCATGTAAAATTTCCGTGGACTCTGTTTACAATTGGCGTTTGTTTTTCGCACAATAGCAATGGAGGTATCTTATACAAGATGCGTAAAAGTTTAATTCCATAATAGCTATCAGATATGTATGAATCGTTTTTTTGGTTTAGTATATATTTCCGTTCGGCCAAATCGTTTTGGAAACTGAGAAATGTGCATTACCTCAAAGAGCTCTACTAACAGTGCATTGGCTTCTTCAAATTTGTTATTCATAAGCTGAGATTTTGTTATTCTCGCATCATTTTTGATTCGCGGTAGTTTATGTATATCAAATAATCGTGAATGTTTCTTTATCTCCACGTGTATTGGGGATTCCTCGCTTTTGCTGTCTTCACTTACTTACTCGTTGACAACCTTACTTAGCATACTCTGCATATCCGTCCGTTTTGCAGAGGAAGTGTCGGTAGCTGCGTTTTGTTTCTCCACATATGATGGAAATTCGGTGTGTATTTTTTTGCAAAATCTTTTGCGTATCTTTTGCATAAGGGAAGCTTGGAAACTTTACCTTTGTTTCTCCACATTTGAAAGTGCTGAGTCTTTTCCCTGCAATATCCTTTGCGCATTCTTCCCCATATTTTGATTTATATTTTTGCGGGAGGAAAGCTCGATATCTTCGCTTTTGTTTCTCCACATTTGAAAGTGCCCAGGTTTTCCCCTGCAATATCCTTTGCGCATCCTTCACCACATTTTGATTTATATTTTTGCGGAAAGCTTGGAAACTTTGCCTTTGTATCTCCACATTTGAAAGTGCTCAGGCTTTTCCCTGCAATAACTTTTGCACATCCTTCACCATATTTCGATATTATATATATATTTTTGCGGGAGGGAAGCTCAGTAACTTTGCTTTTGTTTCTCCACATTTGATGGAATTTCCAGCCTTCTTATGCTCAGTATCCATAATCGGTCATTTCGACATCTACATCTTATGCGTTTAAACAATTTGTAGCGCTCACTTTCGATACGACCTACATTTGATTATAGCGTTGCAAGGTATTTCTCATCTGTCCAGGTCTTACCTGGCTGCAGCTTTTTATATTTTCGAATTTGAACAGGAAAAAGAATGACTAATATATTGCCACTGTGTATTCGTAAAGCTGTATTGTAGTAAACAAATCGTCTTCCCTTTCTAATTTGAAAAAAGAAGAACTTCAAAAACAATTTTAATGGTGAGCCCTGAATAGCAGACTTTGATATATGGCTTCACCCGAAGGAATGAAGATATATTATATACAATTTGATACCGTCAAAAACATAACACCCAGAAGGAGACGTTTAAAGTATCAAGTATATTTCGATAAAATGCTTGTTTGTCTAGTTGGCTGGCTGGTAGACACGATAACTGCCGTAGATTTGTACAAAACTTCATGAAACTTGGAAAGGCTAATTTATTGGCAGATCGTAGCCGGGGATTGTAATTGAACTGTATCAGTCCATATTTTCCTGGTACCTTTAAATACAAACGACTTCAAATACAATTTCCCTCTAATTCCTAATTCGTGAACTCCAGCGACTTAAATTTGTGCCGTTTTTTATCTATAATTCTTGGTAAAACCTGAAATAAACTATTGGTTAATCACGCTCTCTCCAATATCTCCCGTACAAATGACCGATTTAGCCTGAATATTCTAAAGTTCTTATTTTGAATACTAAAATTAAACAAATTCTATTGCATCCCATAAATTAGATATGGGAGAGGAGAGCTTCTCACATTCAGTGATCTTATACGTATTTTTTTTTTTAACCACACTCAGCGGGACCTACAGTTTAACAATTCCGTACTTCACAGTTTTGAGAAGCCTTCACCAGGCTTGGCGAAGTATTTGTCAAATACACCGAGGTGATTGCCGTTCAAATAATGATAGGTGGCTGTATGCAGAATTGAATCCGGAATCATGCAAACGATAGTCGCTTGTATTAACTATGGCGCTACGATCTGTCACATCTCTGTTGCAGTTACGCTAAATTCAAGCAATTTTAGAACATATAAAAGGCTTGCTAAGATGGTTTCTGAGAATGAAAAACTTATCGCATCGTCAAGCCTCTTTGGTCCCCTCTCATACTTATTGGTAAATTGCAACAGTCCAGATTGTCGATCATTGCTAAGTAACCATATTCCTTCTGGTACCTACCATACAAATATTTGCCAACTATTTGAATTGAATTCAGCCAAATTTGGTACACACTGAGAATGAAAATAGACTGATGCACTCTGCTCATTCGGATACCTCCAATACAAATTGACCGATTTAGCAAAATTCAATTTTTGGCAATAGCATTTAATGTAATGCTTGGTTAACAGTGAAAAAAATGACCTGGTATCCCCGGTCCTCCCATACATATTATCTAATTTAACCCAAATATTTCCTGTATTCTTCTATTCAATTGTACTAAATGCAGTATTGAAGACACAAAAAGTCAGGATAATTTTTCTTTATTTTTCAACATAATCTCCTTTTAGCTTGGTACACTTTTTCAAATGATATTCAATAGCTTCTACACTTTGTTTATAGTAAAAACTGTCAAATTCCTTAAGATAGTCATCAATAGCCCAGACTGCACCTCTTCATTGTTGACAAATCTTTTACCATCGAGCAATTTCTTCAAGTTTGGAAATAGAAAATAGTCCGAAAGAGCTAAATTTAGCAAATAAAGTGCGTGATTAAACAATTCGAATTTTAATTAATTAATTTTGGCCATCGCAAAATGGATGGATGTGTGAACTGGAACATTGTCCTGAGGAAACAACACTTTCTTTTTCTCCAAATGCGGCCTTTTTTCCATAATTTCTTCACCTAAACGCTGCTATAAAGTTAAATAATGTTCGCGGTTGATGGTTTGTGCTTTCTGAAGATAATTAATAAAAATAATCCCATGCGCATCCCAAAAAAAAGACGCCATGACCTTGCCAGCAGATAGAACCGCCTTCGCCTTCTTTGGACACGATTCTTCTATTCCAATCCACAGCTTTGACTGTTGCTTTGCCTCAGGGGTGAAGTAGTGGACTTATGTCTTATGAATGATTATAAATCGACGCAAAACTTCGGCTTTATTGAGGTGAAACATCGCCAAGTACTGTACTGAAACATGTTCACGATGCTGTTTCTGCTCTATTGAAGGCAAGCGCGGCACCCATCTTGCGCACAGCTTTGTCATCTTCAAATCTTTGGTTAATATACCATGTATAGCACTTTTTGAAATGCCTAT
Organism: Philornis downsi; assembly: GCA_019455685.1. Classification (NCBI taxonomy): domain Eukaryota; kingdom Metazoa; phylum Arthropoda; class Insecta; order Diptera; family Muscidae; genus Philornis; species Philornis downsi. The sequence goes on from JAHXMU010000637.1 coordinate 267,413, forward strand.
AATTTCAGCTAGCTTACGCAACTTCAGCTGACAATCATCCAACAACATTTTGTGGATTTTCTTAACCATGTCTGGCGTGGACATCTCAACTGGTCGACCACTATGGGGTTCGTTTTGGTAGCTCGCACGGCCGTGTTTAAACTCGGCTAACCAATATTTTACAGATGTAAATGAAAAACCAGACAGTCCCAAAGTAGAATGTAGCTCGGTTTTAATATTGGTTGGACTGAGACCTTTCAAATGGAAACATTAAATTACATAACGATGACCAATTTTTCCACTTTTACAAATTCGCTGAAATCGTTTTCTTTTGATGACCCAAGTAAAAATACTAAAGAACGTGGCGCTTTGAGACTTAAAACGTATGATTTATAAGGTTGCCACTTTTTACCAAAGTAATCTATACGTCAGGTCGGCTAATTTTGAGACCGCCCTCATAGCAGCAATTCACAACTTTGCCAACCATACAAAGTATATTGGATGAAGGTATATGTTTTCTTTGGCAGTGACCAGTTCTGCCATCGCTTCCATTACCCGACTCTCGTCACACGCATCACTTGTTAGAATATTGGTGAGCTAGATTGAGACTTAAGCTCCATGTTCCATTCCCACGACACCATGATTATCCTTACCCATAAATTATGGTCGATGGCAGATGTGTGGTCTTGTCGGATGACTTATTCTTGTGCATTGCCATTGAAAGTTGCTGATGAAAAGTTGTTAATGTATTAACTTTTGGTTTCTACAGAACTTGCCAGTTTCATACAAGTCTTTAAATTTCGAAGTCTATGCATGCAATTAATGTCCCTACAAACTAATGGCCTCCCAAAGAATACTTTGGTTGTACACCCACCAGTTTGTCGACATTTTACTGCTAAGGGACCCCATTGTATGACCCCATCCTTTACTCTCCCTGTTGAAGTATTAATTAAAATATAATAATCGATGCATCGATTATATTAAATTGCTTGCATGCAAATGACCTTTAATGGGCATTTGTATGCAGTTTAAGTAAAGTTTCGCTTGAGTAAAAGTTTTGCAATCAATGTTCGATGAGTGTAGAAAATAACATAACATATTTATAGCCATTTAAGGCCAATAATAGGCTTAAAATGGAGAAATCGGACTTGGAAGTAAATTAATACTCATATGTGAAATAACAGCAACAACATTTGAAAAATAATTAACAAATCAAACTTGCATAACCATTTAAAAGGATACCCCTCTCCCACCCCTACTCTACTCAAACAATCGTAAACAATACAACATTGCAAAACACTTGAGTCCACAGCAAATCACATTAGATGCGGGGCAATTTCCAAGGAACCGACTGTGGTAGTGACGGGACAGCCAACTGCCGGGGTAACAAAACAACAGAGAAAATCACTTTATCACTTTAAGGAGTTCATGCGTAGGGCAACAGCAATGTAGAAAAAAAATGTAAAGAACCACGAAATGGAAATGCACCATAAAAGAGGACGAAAGCAATGGCAGTGAAAGGAAAAGGACTTTATATTGGGTGTCGAAGTACTTTTGGCACGCGACCTGCTGAGGGTTTGCATATGCAAAGCAAAATATCCTTAAAGAATTCAATATTTCTTGTGTGCGAATGCACCATTGCAAGGGTGTGCCGCTTAAGTGCACATGCACTCACATGAAAAATTAAATTTCATAACAGGGGATAGATGCCGAAGGAGTATGAATGAAATGACCTCTGTCAGCGAAATAGCGATGATGCAGTAATATTATTAAGGTACGTGGTGGGTTTAAAAAATAAGATGATTTTTCATTTTTCTCAAAAAATATTTATTTACTCATCAATTTTTATTTTATCTCCTTCAAAGTAGTCCCCCATAGATACAATAGACCTGTGCCAGCGTTCTTTCCAATACTCGAAGCGGTTCTGATATGCACTTTTTGGTATGTCCTTGAGCTCTCTCAGCGATTTGGTTTTTATTTCATCTCGCAAATTGCCGTCCTTTCACGGGTGTCTTTTTCAATCTTGGGAACAGGAAAAAGTCGCAGGTGGCCAAATCTGGTGAATACGGTGGTTGAGGCATGATAACGGTGTTGTTTGTGGCCAAAGAATCTGTCACAAGTAAAGATGAGTGAGCAGGTGCATTATCAAGATGCAAAAGCCATGAATTTTGTTTCCAAAATTTCGGGCGTTTTTTTCGTATTGCTTTACGCAAACGGCGCATAACTTCAAGGTAATACTCCTTATTTACAGTACGATAAGAATTCCTGATGCACTACGCCATGGTAATCGAAGAAAATAGTAAGCAAAACCTTGATATTTGATCGAACTTAGTCTTGACTCTCCAGGACTCTTCCATTGGGATGATGGGGCTTTGGTTTCGATATCATAACCATATACCCATGATTCGTCACCAGTTATGACTCTTTTAAACAAATCTGGACCATCACTGACGTTAGTCAACAATTCCAAAGCGATGCTTATGCGACGTTGTTTTTAGTCAAAATTCAGCAATTTTGGAAAGAACTTTGCTGCCACACGCTTCATGCCCAAAATTTCCAAAAATATTGCATGGCATGAGCCAACCGATATGCCGACATCTTCAGCAACTTCTTTAATTGTCATTCGACGATTCTGCATAACAATTTTCTTCACTTTCTCAACATTTTCATCGGTTGTTAACATGCTGGGGCGTCCAAAGCGAGCGTCGTCATTCACATCTTCTCGACCTTCTGTCAAAAACTTGTACCACTTGCAAACAGTTTTTTTTGACTCAGAGTACTTTCACCATATGCCACTCTCAACATTTCAAGTGTTTTTGAGCACTTAATTCCATTTTTCACACATTTCCATTTTTTTTCGATAGCAAAAATCGCTGAACGCGCAAAACACTTGTCTTATTTATGCCTCTCACAAACAAACTAAACGTGCTATATGGATAAAACCGTGAACATATCTTCGAGACGAGTGTACCAACACAAAAAGAAAATAATAATCGAAAGTCAAATGTTCGTAGCCCGCGAAATTCGAAAATGCACCTTATTTTTTTAACACACCTCGTATAATAAAGAGGAATGCATTATTTTCCAATAAATCATTATGGAAATTTACATAAGTGCTATTTGGTAACGCTAGATGGCGTTAGAAAGATAAGATCTCATGCACAATAAAACTGCTTAGACGCTTTTTGGATTACTTGACTCAGTATTGTTCGAAGGCGTGTCAGATCGAATCGAATTTTTTTGGTCTGTAATTGAAGATTATGAACTGGACGATGCCACTAGCCACAGAATACGACCGATTTTGCCTTTATTGCGTGAGAAGTTTTCAGAAAAAGTAATATCACGTTTTGATGACCAACGACTCCAATTGGCCACCAAGATCATGATCGTTAGATTTTTTTGTGGGACCACGCCAAAGACTGTGTTTACACGACTAATTCCCAAACGTTGGAGCATTTGAAAACCACCAAGTTATCGCCCAGATACCGCCCGAAATGTGGGAAAAAGTGGTCGAAAACTACTTCAAGAAGATCCACTGCTGCAATCAATCCAGAGGCGGCCATTTAAGTGATATTGTATTTCATACATAATGACAAGGACCAAACATTATAATTAAATAAAGTTTCATCAAAATTATATAGCTTTATGTAGGTTTTGTTAAACTTTACTTTTGAAACCGAAAAATGGTTAACTCGGCTATTAGGCTAAGCAGAGTTTTAAGAAGTTTCGTAAAGATATGCGGTAGTTTCATGGAAATCTTAGCTTTATGTACACTTTGTTAAACTTTACTTTTGAAATCGAAAGATGGATAAGCCGGCTATTAGGTTATGAAAGAAGTTTAAGAAGTTTTATAACTAAAGGGTGTCTCAGCAAGAACGCAAGATTTAAATTTGGCGCCATTCGAAGTGTCATTGTTTGACATTTGAACAATTGTTATTGTTTGCTAGTAGAAGGTACGAGGTTAGTAAAAATGGAGCGCTACACGAATGAACAACGCATTCTCATTGTGAAATTACTTTACCAAAATGGTGAAAGTTTTGCGGCTACAGCTCGCAAATTGCGATCAATTTGGTGTCACAATAATGCTCCAAAAGAGTCAACTGTAAAGAGATTAATGGATAAATTTGCCAAAACTGCAACTGTTAGTGATGTAAAGACAACAACGCACCTTCGACCAGGTCGATCGACCGAAAATGGCGCAGCTGTACGTGATGATGTCGCTCAAACTCCATCCACCTCAATTCGACACCGAACTCAACAAATTGGTGTCTTCAAATCCACTATGCAGCGAATTTTGATTAAAGATTTGCATCTTCATGCATACAAAGTTCAACTGACTCAGGAACTGAAGCCAGCTGACCATGGACAGCGAAGGGAATTCGTTAATTGGGTATTGGAGAGACAACATGAAAATGTTGATTTTGCCGATAAAATCATCTTCAGTGACGAGACCCATTTCCATCTTGATGGCTTCGTCAATAGGCAGAATTGCCGCATTTGGGATGAGGAAAATCCTCGAGTGATTCACGAGAAGCAAATGCATCCTCAACGTGTCACTGTGTGGTGTGAATTTTGGGCTGGAGAAATCATTGGACCTTTTTTTTTGTGAAAATGAGGCATTTCAAGGGCAAACAGTCAATGGTGTTCGGTATCGTGAAATGACCAGTTTTTTCGTGCCTAGAATTGAAGAAATGAATGTGGAGGGCATGTGGTTTCAACAACAATCAATTTCAATTTCAACAACAGTCAGAGAAACAATTCAATTGCTGCATCAGTCATTTCCCGCTCGTGTTATTTCGCGTTTTGGAGACCAGAATTGGCCGCCTAGATCGCGCGATTTAACACCATTAGACTTTTTTCTTTGGGGTTTTTGAAGTCGATGGTTTGCGTGAATAAGCCGACGACGACTCAAGTCTTAAAAGAGGAAATTGGACGCTGCATTAATAAAATACCGCAGCATTTATGCAAAACGGTTATTGAAAATGTCATTAAAAGATCGCGTGTATGCCAGCAAAGCCGCGGCGGCCATCTGCCCGATGTGTTGTTCCATACATAACCTCATTCTGTCTACTTTACGAAATAACAAAGATTCACGATTTTTCTTAAATATCTGTGTTTTATTTAAAATTTAAATCTTGCTTTCTTGTTGGGAGACCCTTTATTTCCTGTAGTTATCGTGTCTGTCTGGATGAACATCGCTTAATCGATTTAAAAAGTAAAGCAACACTTTTTGTCCAAAGGATCTTTGTGCCTTAGATGCTTCCTTTTGGGTTATTAAATTCTTGCCAAATAATATCAAATGATATGTCCTTCGAGTGAAGTTATAAAAATAAATATTTTAATTGGCTTTCTTTCTCTCATTTTTCAGGATCAATTTATAACATGGTTGCCATTGTTATTGTGGTTATTTCTGCACACTGGCATGTGCTGTTTCAAAATATGAAAATCATAATGACGAATCAGTCTGAATGGGCTGGAGTCCGTGAGTCCATGAGTTCGTGTGCATATGAAAATAATGCCAGGTGCATTTTGTTACGTTACGAATAGCAACCAAGCCAGGGGTAACTTGATTTTGGTCGCATGGCAAAAGGCGACAGCAGCAAACTCAATCGCACATAGCTACATACAACATGTGACAACAATAACGACAACAACAACAATAATCACATCACACATAAATAGTCAAGCGTAGCAATTTCTTGTCATGTTCCTGGATCGAGCGCTGATTCATGCACTCACACACTCGCATTGAAAATCCTTAACAGGACTTGGGTTCAAAAAAAAAGAAAAAAAAACCAAACGCTCAGATACCGCTACGTACGAATAATAACAAATGTAAATGCACTGGCACCGGCACTGGCACTGGCCCTGGCACTGTAAAACCAAAACCCCGAATTAAAGAATTCAGTGAAGAACAATTCAGGGGCTGAAAACTCAGCACGAGCTCTGTACTTTGTGCTTGTACAGAGTACAAATGATTCTAAGGCTGCAACTGAGAGTGAGTGATTGAAAGTATTAGCGTGTGTGAGTGTGCGTGAATGTGTTAGTGTGTAATCAAAGTGCACGACGAGTAATATAACAATTAATGAAAATACTTACAAGAACGACGGCAGTAAAGGGAGGTGAAAAACCACCCCTTTCTACATTTTCACAGGAGTTGCTGTTTCGCGTCACAATAGAAGCAACGTCCCGTTTCAGTTAAACCAAAAATTCCTTTCTTTCTTTCCAATTGGAATATTAAAGATACTATTAATGCATTCACTCGCTTCGTTATTATGTCCCTCGCTCGTATCAAATCCAAAAACGAGCATTAAGGGAAGTTTTGATCCTTTTGTGACAGTGTTGATAAGCGAACATGTGTGCGTGTGTGTGTGTGTGTGTGTGGACCATTTCATTTGTACAACAAAGATCCTGTTAAAGATTTTGTCGTTGGATACTGAACTTTGACTATGGTGTTGTGTTGCGGTTGTCATGTTGATGATGAACAACAGTAGCTGCGCATACAGTGGGCCACAGCTTGTTTTATGCAGTGCATACATACAATTGTTTAGGCTCTAAAACTTTGACGCTGAAAGGAGTTTTGAAGAAAGAGGACTGCTGAAATGCTGTCTTATACTCAACGAATATAAAACAATAAATAAAAATTAATTATAAAAATAAGTCTGATTTTGTTGCTGAAAGCGATCACATGCAAATATATACACATATGGGTAAAAAAATAGGTATACCTGCTTGTTTTTGCTTTATGTTTAATTTTAGTTACTTTAACGGAAAGTAAACATGGCAATTCTTTTTTATTTAAATAACTTTAATATGGCAATGCCTTTAAAAGTAAAAACAAAACTGAGCCCTATCCGTTGTTTTCATTGTGAGTTGGTTTTGTTCAGTTGTAATTTCAGTACTTGGTCAAAATATACATTGCTCAATTCCTTAATATTTTCGCAGTGTGTTGTAGTCTTTTTGGAAAGGCTACTTATTTTACTGTTGTTTATCTTTATTAATAACAAAATATTTTGTTAAAAAATTTTAGCCATGGGTCGAAAAAGTCATTGTTCTCCGGAGGAGAGAAAAATTGTTTCAAGACTAAGAGAAAGTGGCCAAAATCTCCGGAGCTGAGAAACATGTTGTGTGGTGTCGGTATGATACATCGAATTACCGACGCTATAACCAGATTTCACTACGAAGATATCTTGGAAAATGCGATATCGAACTATGCTGTGGAAAGTACGCCTCTTAGATAGATATTCCAGCAGGATAACGATCCGAAACATACTTCTAAGTTGGTAAAGGATTGGTTCCAAGGTAATAATGTAGCCCTTCTTAATTGACCAAATCTATTTCCGAACTTAAATCCAATCGAAATTTTTTGGGGAGAGTTGAAACAAAGAATTGGAAAGAAGGTTCTTAAAAATAAGGCTCAGCTATGGAATTTTGTTCAAAAACCTTGGTATGAAATACCAATAGAAACCTGCAGGAAGGAAGCTTATTGCCAGTGTTAATACGGGAGATTGATCGGACGGTGTTTCTCTTTCATATAACGATATCCATAGGTCGCTGGTTCATATCCGGCTCGAAGGACCACAAAAAAATGTTAATACGGGGGATTGATCGGACGGTGTTTTTATTTCATATGAAAGAGAATGAGAAAAACGGGGGGGTTAAGAATTTATAATCCAATGGTTTTTATTTATTGGCAAGGTTTTACCCTTTATTTCTGGGGTTTACAAAATGGATATTATTTTTCCAAAACAGGGACTTTAAACGCTCAAATACGTAGTTTATATATCGAATGTAAAATGAGTACTGATACTTGGGCGATCGCTAGCTAAGAGTTAGAATACCGCTTTATTACACTGCTAGAACGGTGGGGTAAAAGCTTTTTTCTTAACCGCGGTGGGCGTGTACTTAAAAATTAAAACTTACAACTATCAGGGTAAGGAAAACTGTGCACGTAAGCAGCCAGCATGCCAAAAAGAGTCAACAAAATAATTGAAAATAAAGGAGGGATATACCGGCTTTTAACGAAACTCAGCCAATTAAGCAGAAAAAAACTTAATTTTTGTACTTTTTTGCTTATTTTAACTGAATATACTTATTATTTTGTCCAATGTTTTTTGATTAGTTTCCTAGTTTTTGAAAAGTTTTGAATTTAAATTTTGTTTTTTGTTATTGTCTTTGTATCTATTTTACTTCTAATGTTATAACAAAAGAAATTAGTATTTGTTTTTTTTTTTAATTTAAAAAAATGTTCGTCTACTAGCCTTTAAAAAAATATAGGGCGTACTTATTATTTTGACCATGTGTGTAGGTACAAAATACGTCCTCGCACGACTGTAGACAAAGAAAATTGGTATTTAATCACTTTAAGAATGGGTATTCACAGCGAAAAATTGGTTCCATGGTAAATATCAATCACTCTAGAGTGCAAAAAATAATTGAGCGATTCCTGTATGAGAATCGGATGATTGGTAAAGGCAGAAAAGCACTGAATAAAATTTTCACTGTAGCTGACGAGCGGTATGAAGTGCGAAAAATAAAGGTAAACCCAATACTCACGGCCACAGAAGTTCAAAAAGGGGATGGTCGAAACCGTCTGCCGAGTTCTTCGAGATAACGATTTACATGGCAGAGTTTCCCGAGAAAAACCATTTATTAGCCCCAAAAACAAAATAAGTCGTTTTAATTTTGCTAAAGACCACTTTTATCCGATTTTCGATTTTACCAGGATAACGACCTGGAATCTGGAATTGTTCAGGCGTGGTGTATTTACAACTGCTCACATTTGATGACACCACCAGCACAATGCCCGGACCTGAATGTCATTAAAAATTTATGGGCCATATTGGAGAAAAATATCGGAAACTATAAGATATCCAACGAAAATGATCGGAAACGAGGTCTGGGATTAGAATGGGGCATAATGTCACAAGATATTTAAAAAAAAAAACTTGTTAATTCTATTCCTAGCCGTCTTAAAGCTGTTATAGACCAGATAGGATACCATACCAAGAGTTAAAACGTAAAGAATTCGTATATTTGTAACTGAAAAAATATTTGCATAAAATAATCTGTGACTTAGTATTTGTATTATCTTTATATTTTTTAATTTCTTAGCATTAAAATAATAAATATTACCAATAAATTTAATTCCTTTGTTAACTTTGTGTTTTCTTCTTTAAAATGGCATCCAAATTTTTTCCAAATTCGTTTTAATTTCGAAGTTATAGAGCCGCAAAGCTTAATATATGCACTGCATAAAATAAGCTCTGCCCCACTGTACGTACGTTGCCGTATGACGAACGACAATGACAATGGACATAATTTCCATGAATATTCACCAGGTTTGGCTCATGCAAACAGTTGTGTTTATTTGTGTAGCAAAAGACCAAATGAAGGAATCGCATTTAAAGATAATTGATAAATATCAATAGTGGAATGCAAATTTCTTTTATAATCGCATAATACTGAACATTCGACCTAAAATATAACCTGAATTGTATTATCAATGACATGATTATTTCCTCAATCTTTTCCTTTTATAATGTGGTTCGGTCGATAATTATTGATATTATGATATTTTATGCATTTCGATCCAAAATGTGAGCAGTTCCTGTGGATGATTTCTTCTATGCCTACAGCAATGTTAAAAATCTCATACATTAATTGTCATCGTCTGTTTCATCTCTGATAATTCTCTATGATAGTCCCTCTATGTTCATCTTTGATAGTTTATGAGATATGGTCGTTTAAATCCTTATGTAGAATAGTTGAAGCTATGCTCTTTTTCCCAATCATAACTTGACGTAGCATATGATAGCTGAAAATGTCGCCTCTGTTAGTGGAAGTGTGGCGAATACTAGGTCCGTCATGGCCGTGTGAACCGACTTTTTTTCGAAGATGCAATTGAAGATTCTGAACTGGACGTAGTGCCTCCTTGTTACTAAATATTGAAAATATATTCTCTCTTTTCGAGTACTTGCAATTTTCTTTGCTGGATAGATTTTCCATTCATTTTGATTGATGAGGTCCTTTCCGATGCACATTTGATATTCGGATATGCCATAAATCATTTATATGTATGCTTAGGTTTGGTATTCATGTAATCAGATGATTGATGACAGGTAAAGACGTTTTTAAGATGTTATATTTTATGTAAAACGAGCTCTTAGGCATGAGTAATGAGGACTGTTATTGTTTTCCAAGTCCTTTACAGAATTTTGCAATCTGTTAACGATTTGCGACCTTTAAACATGTATTTCCTGGTAATGCAATTGGATATCCATCTGTAGGTAGCTAAGGTAAGAAGGAGACCAGTTTTGAGTAACCGAAATGGACAATGAGGAAACTAAAATTATGGATTTCTGCCTGTTACTCCTTACTCTAAGCAACTCTGTTAAAGCTTACTTATAGGGAATTCATTTATTGTGCAGATTTTTCACAAATTGTAAATTGAAAGTCGGCTTTACAGATGGATGGTTATTGTTCCAGTATTAGAAAACAATCATAAGAAACTGAGGTAGCGATGATCAGTAAATACTATTTAGCGACTTTACATCTTATATGATGTGCTAAATGATAAATGTATTAGAGCCTAGAGCCTTTCTACTCACAGTAGGATGATATGCAGATAAAGATAAGGGACACAAAAATTAGCATTGACTGTGAAGGAGATAGCATTTTCCAATTTACTTTTAACCTTTTCAAATAAAATCTTTTTTACCAAATATTTTTACGTTTGTTGTACCATCACCTGAAAGAATAAAGATAGATATCGCAATGTTACACAGAAAAATGGGTTTAATTGATTTCCCGAAGTTCTGTATTTCCTCAGCAATTTCCAATTGCTACCTATTACCCATATAAAAGACCGACTTAACCCATTTTTTCTTTAGATTTATGCATTTCCTAAATTTAGCTACATTTGGTACACCTCAGACGAAGCATAAAATCTGGTTTGAGAAGGATATAGTCGAGTGCATTTCAACGCATCTTCTGGAGCTTCCCACGTAAATTGATCAATTTACTGAAATATAATTTCCTCTGAAAATTTTAACTAAAAATTAGAAATTTGTCCACTGTATTGCTTTATGACTGTGGCTTTTTAATACCTCTCTTACAAATTGACTGGTTTAGCAAAAATCAATATTTCCTCAATAATCTCTAAATTTCAATGAGTTATTATTTATTTATTATTATTTTGCGTTAATTCTGTATCTAATAATACTTAATACAGAGTGGCGCACGAATCATGCTACTGTCAACTGTCATTGGGTACCCAGAGCTGCGCCGAAGACGTATCCGTTTCAACAGCATTTGGTTCCAGCAAGATGAAGCAGCTGCACACATAGCTAGACCGGTTATGGCAGAGCCCCAATGAGAATTCCCAAACAGAAGAATATCCAGAAATTCCACTTTCCGTTGGCCCCCAAGTTCTCCCGACCCGATTGGGGTTATGTCAAGCAAGAGGTGTACAAAACCAGACCAAGAATTTTCACTAAATTGAAGCAGCCCATTAAAACGATCACGTACTGAATAATTTTCTGATCAGGTGCCGCATATGCGGAAATGAACATGGAGGTCATTTATGGTCTTTAAACTTCGATACCAATTAATTATATAAAATTTAAATTAATTTTCTTTACGATAAAGAAATAAATAAAAAAAAGAAAAATTGATTTTTATATATAATAAAAAAACAAAAATAAATAAAATACATTAATTAAAAAGAAAGCTATTTGAATTTATTATTGTAGCACAATTGGTGCACCACCCTGTATAATAATACTTTACACGAGGTGTGTTCAAAAAATAAGGTGAAGGTCGAAAAGATGCGAATGATGACGTTCGCTCTGGACGCTCCAGCACATCAACAACCGATGAAAATGTTGAGAAAAGGAAGAAAATTGTTATAGAGAATTGTTGAATCACAATTAGAAAAGTTTTTGAGGATGTCCGCATATCGGTTGACTCATGCCATGCAATCTTTTCGGAAATTTTGGGCATGAAGCGTGTGGCAGCGCAGTTCGTTCCAAAATTGCTGAATTTTGACTAAAATCCACATCGCATGAGCATTGCTGAGGAATTGTTGATCCAGATTTGCTTAAAAGGATCATAACTGGTAACGAATCATGGGTATATGGTTATGACATCGAAACCAATGCCCAGTCTTGCCAATAGAAGAGTCCAGGAGAACCAAAACCAAGAAAAAACTCACTGTTTTCTTCGATTACCATCTTACCACAAGATCGTACGGTAAATAAGGAGTATTACCTTGAAGTTATGGGCCGCTTGCGTGAAGCAAGCCCGGAATTGTGGAAAAAATTCATGGCTTTTTCATCATGATAATGCATCTGCTCACTCATTTTTGCTTGCGAGAGATTTTTTGGCCAAAAACAACATCGTTATCATGCCTCAGCCACAGTATTCACCAGATTTGGCCCCCTGCGACTTTTTCCTGTTCCCGAGATTGAAGAGACGAAAGGGCGGCGTTTTGCAACAATTGAGGAAATAAAAACCAAATAGCTGAGAAAGCTCAAGAGAGCCCAAAAAATGCATATCAGAACTGCTTCGAGGATTGGAAAAAACGCTGGCACAGGTCTATTATATCAAAGGGGGACTACTTTGAAGGAGATAAAATAGAAATTGATGAATAAATAAACATTTTTTGAGAAAAATTCATTTTATTTTTTGAACACACCTAGTATGAGCTAAACGGACCAGTACCAGAAGAACCGTTGTTAGTCGGCCAATTATTTCGTACTCGTATTCTGATATAGATTATCAACAAATGTAATGGACAAAAATATACTGAGTGTAGAGTGATATTTATAGAGATTGCTATAGATTTATATCTTTGCAAAGTTGAATCGGAAATGTTGATGGAAATGATACCGATATTTTGCTGAAAATTTCGAAAGCTGTCCGTTTGGAATTCAGTTCTAAAACTTGACATCTTCTAATACAATTTTCCTGACCGATACTAATTCTCCATGTTGATAGTGGTGCAAAATCTTATATATTTTGCAAAAAGCGATATTTAACAGATATGTCAGCAAAGAAAGCATCTAAAAGTCGAAAACAAAAGTCGCTGTTACAACATAAAAGTCGACTTTTCCACTTTTCCCCAAGACAAAAATTGGGAAATCGATTTTTGTCTTGGAGAAAAGTGCAAAAATCGATCGGGAAATCGATTTTTGTCTTGGAGAAAAGTACAAAAATCGATCTGGAAATCGATTTTTGTCTTGGAGAAAAGTGCAAAAGTCGACTATTGTATTTGTAATTTCAAATTTTTCCTGCAAAAAGTCAATTAAGTGGAATTCGCTTTATAGATTACTACTATGTAATAGTCAATAATTCGTTATCTACATCATTTTTAAGATTCCCCAAAAGCAAACAACTAACGCTATGCTATGCTATCGCTCATCTCTGTTTTCACATTCAACACACCAGTTTCTGTAACCATTGAACCACAACACCAACACTCGGATGATTTCCTCGAAAATGGTTACAGTTTTTGCAAAGAATTCATAGATTGAAACACAGACTGTGAAAGTAGTCTGTGGCAATAACGAAACAAAATAGGACTTCAACGAATGCTCATTATACGAGGACGTATTGGTATTCAGGCCACATTGAAGGGGTTACTTTTACCCCCTGTTGACGCATAATTTGCTATAGATTCATTTTCTTTGGAGCTGAATTAATTTGAACAATTTTTTTTTTGCTTTCTTGCTTTTGGTCTCATCTGTCCTGTAATTTCTGGGAACTTTAATAAACACACACACACACACACACACACACAGATTCATGAACTTAATAATCCTTTTGAATCATATCATCAATCTGTGACAATCTAATCCTATGCAAATGAGCAAAAAATTATAGCGAGAATTTATTGCGTGAAATATGTCCATTGGATTTTAAATGAGTAGGTGGTTGAGGCAATGAAAAAGTTGAAAATTTATATGGCAGGCAGGCATTTCCATTATTTATTATAAATAAATCTACAAATTGCATCAGTGGTTTATATTTCTGACGCCAGCATTTCGTGCATTTTACAATGCATTTGAAGGCTTCCATTATGTAATGGCAACAAGTATTTTTAGTCATATGTCTATGCTGTTAACTTCTCACAAATTACCCGCAATGTAGAAAGGTAAGTTTTTAAAGGAAACGTTATTTCAACAATATTTTTTCATAATTTTTTATACCTTCATCGCGATGTTGTCAACTGGACGCTGCTATAGCAAACAAGTGGCTAGTGACAGCGCACTCATTTTTTGACAAGCGATTTTGTTTACAATCCTACGGAAGCATATCATTTTACGACGCAATTAAAAAACCTTTTCGTAATGGAATTCAGACACAAAAGTGTTATTGCTTTGCAGCAGGTTATCCATTTTTCGTTTTCAAGTAAAGTTAAATAAAACTCACATAAAGCTATGATTTCGATGAAACTTTTATTTCGTTATAATGCTTAGACCTATTCTGTATGAAATACAATGTCATTTAAATAACCGTCTCTGAAATCAGTGCAGCAGTGCATTCTTTTAAGGCAGTTTTCGAAAAAAATACGGCCCAATAGCACCTTCAGACCATAGCTCACACCAAGCAACCACTTTTTCCGGAGGCAATAGCATTTCCACAATCACTTCTGGGTTCTCCGAGCCTCACATATGACAATTTTTCTTGTTGACGTAACAACCCAGCAATAAATGAGCTTCACCGCCGAAAAAAATTTTGTTCGATTGAACGTTGGAATCATCACTTTTGTGTAAATTTGAAACATTTTTACGCCTTTTTTTTGGTTGTTAAACGATCCATATTTGTAAATGGCAAAATTAACACTTCAAATAACAGGTATTGAATAGCTGACAGTCTTGCCAGACCGGCGGTTTTGAAGCCACTAAATGAATAACCCTATGTTTGGCTGGAAAATAGCAAACAACCATTGTTAATGAGTTATGCGTGAACAAAATGTTTGTGCATTGGACTATTACATGTTACAATGTTTTATCTAATGTGTTTTATCTGAACGAACCTTTTCTGCTAAACACGACGAAGACATGTCGGACATGCTTAAATCGCATGCGGCAGTACCTCAGGGCAGCATTATTGGTCCTATCTTATATCTGATTTTCGCTTCCGATCGGTTTAGGTAACGTTTACACTTCGGAGAGGATGTTGCCCTCCCGTGTCTATTAATAATGTTGAAATACCTCAAGCAAATGATGCAAAGTATCTAGGCATTTATTTGGACAGAACACTGACTTAGAGAAAGCATATAATTACAAAAAGACTAGCCTTGGGGTTCAAACTAAGATCCTAAGATCCAAATTATCCCTAGATAACATATTAAAAATCTATAAATGCGTCTTAAAGCCCGTATGGACATATGCAATTCAGTTATAGGGGACTGCAGCAAACTCCAACCTTGAAATATTGCAACGCTTTCAATCCAAAGTACTGCGAACCATTTCCGGTGCACCCAGATATTTCTCGAACAAACAATTGCATAGAGAATTGAAAATACCCTTCATTAAGGAAGAAGTCCAAAAATACTCCGCTAGATACATGAATCGTATTCAACAACATCCGAATCAGCTGGCGTCCAATCTGATGAACGAAACACCATTACTTACCAAACTAAGGAGGAGAACCACACAGGACCTGGCTACTTAGGACGAATATAGCAGTAGGGACACTCAATTAAGTGTTCCCGAAAAAAAAAATAAAATATATAAGTAGTATGTAGGCCAATGTAAATATTACTGAATGTCCAAGGACAGATTGTAATAAATACAGAATTTAAAAAAATAAAAAAACATGTTACAATGATACCGGTAGCATCAAAAAATGCCGTGCTGGTGGATATCCAAAAAATCAACATCGTTAGAAATGTTTCGAAACGTGAAGGCCAGCGTAAATCATAAAGCGTAAATCAACTGGATAAAAATTTCAATATGTCTGCTCGTACTATAGGGTACATATTAAAACATGAACTACAATTGAAGTCCTATATATTTCAAATAAAAATACAAAAAAAAAAAAATGCAAGGCAGTTTTGATAAGCACATCTTTACGGTTCAAGAATATGTAAGCAAACAAAACCATCCTGTATGGTTACAGTCCAAATCGAAAGACAATTTAGACCAGTGAATTGCTCTGCGAAAGCAAACGCCTTCACTGATGCGATAGTTTGGCCCACGCTAACTGCTCACCAGTCGTTTTTATGAAAATATTTTAAACGGTGTTTTGTTATCTTGCACACATAAGATAGATATAGAAGGGGCGTTTAATAACGTTTGTTCTGATACGACAGTCGCAGCACTATCAAATCTGGGAGTAGACATCATTAGGAGCCTAGTTAACGATTTTCTTACGAAGAGACGTATCGGCGCTAAATTAGGGTCGTCGGACCTTAGCAAATTTGTCAGTAGGGGAACACCCAAGGTGGAATTCTGTCACCTCTACTATGGAACCTCGCTCTGAACAGTATTCTGTTCTCTTTAGAGGAGGCTGGCGTCCAGGTTGTCGCATACTCTGGCGATGTGGCAATAGCAGTTAGGCGGAAGTTGTTGGGAACACTCAGAGACATTCTTTAAAGAGCCCCTTCACTGTCACGAAGTGCCCTGGGGAAAACAATCTCGGTGTAAATCCAAACAAGACCGAAGTGATTCTGTTAACCGGGAGATACAGGACCCCACCTGCGGATCCTATCTCACCGGGAGGTACTGAAATTCCTTTCGCGGATTGTGCAAGATATCTTAGTGTGTTATTGGACAAGAAGCTGAATTTCAAACTCAACATTCTGGATAGGGCGGAAAAAGCCACAGCGGCGTTATATGCGTGCAAGAGGGCAATAGGTAACAATGGGGATTAAGGCCTCGCATTGTTCACTGGTTATATACTGCAGTAGTAAGACCGATAATGTTGTATGGAATTATCGTCTGGTGGAAGGCTCTTGAGAAGTCCACATACTGTAGGATACTGGACAAGGTCCAAATGATGGCTAGTCTGTGCATCACAGGTGCTCTCCGCACCACCCCATCTGATGGACTAAATGCAATTTTGTATTTACTGCTCCTGGACATAATTAGCTTGCAGACTGACGCTCACTGACTAAGAGAGCTGTCATAGTGGTCAAACAGTGGTTACGGTCACAGTGTGACCCTTAACATGGTGCCTGACATAACAGGCACTATTGATTACACACTGGCTGAACCACTGTTCGACAAAAAGTACAATATACTTATACCGGATAGAGACACGTGGAGGTGTAGACTGCTACAAGACTGTATGCCGACTTCTACACTGACGGCTCAAAATTAAATGATCAGGTAGGTTTCGAGGTCTATTCCAAAGCTCTGGGGCTAAATATAGCGAGAAGGCTACCTGATCACTGTAGTGTTTATCAGGCTATTAGGGAAGTGGCAACGTGGCTGATATATAACGTCCTCACAAAGGTGGAGGTTAACATATTCTCTGACAGTCAAGCTGCCATTAAATCCCTGGATTCTGTCTTCCTGAACTCAGCTCTGAATTGTCGCAGATCTCTTACCGAGATGGCTCGGCATTTCAACATTCACCTTATGCGGGTGCCGAGCCACAGGAACATACCAGGCACCTGCAGAGCAAAGGAACTAGCACGAGTAGCGACAACCAAACAAACTCCAGCCGAGTTGGAATCCATGGGCATGCCTCTAGCCATTTGCAAGCTGCTACTGCGAAACAAATCATTTTTAGTTGTCCGAGGCTGTAATCAATCCAGACAGATGTGGTCTCGCCTAGATTTGAAGCATTCACACAAACTGCTGCCGCTATCAAGACCCGACATCTCATTGCTTATATCCGTCATGACGGGGTACTGTCTGATTGGAAGGCATGCAATGAGACTGTGACATCTGCAGTAGCTGTGGTGATGAAGAGGAGGAGTCAATAGACCATCTTGTGTGCAATTGCTCCGCCCTTGCTTCCAGGCGGCGATCAACACTGGGCTCTTATTTCTTTAGAGACCTGGGAGATCTGGATGATATAGATATTGCCCGACTTAAGAGCTTCTTGAGGCGCTCAGGTTGGTTCAACGGGGGAAACTAGGGATATCCATATGTTTAGTTTCCGTGGCATCGCAATGGACTATACAGTCTAGGTGAGTCTGTCTATTCAGACTGCCACACTGACCTAACCTAACCTAACCTAGCCTGTTTACAGTAAAAACTGCCAAACTCCCCAAAAGATCCAGCAACCGCAGAATCAATCTCTTAATTCGTGGCAAATCTTTTACCACCGAGCCATTTTTTCAAGCTTGGAAATAGAAAACAGTCCGAGAGAGCCAAATCTGGCAAATAGGATGCGTGATGAAGCCGTTTCAATTTTAATTCATTAATTTTAGAAATGTGGATGTGTGAACTGGAGCATTGTCTTGAATTGTGTTGATGAAGCAGCAATTTATTTTTCGTCAAATGCGGTTGGTGTCCCGCCATGACGGATACAAGTAATGAGACGTCGGGTAGTGACAGCATTTTGAGTGTACGGTTCAGATCCAGACGGGGCTACATCTGTCTGGATTGATTACAGACTCGGACAGACACCTACCATTTGCTACTAAATATGCTCTATCTCGCAATAGGGGCTTGCCCACGGACTCCAACTCGGCTGGAGTCTGTAAGGTTGTCCTTAGTCTTGCCAGCTTGTCTGCTCTGCCTGGTATGTCCCTGTGGGCCAGCACCCACATAAGGTGAATCTGCGGCATTTCAGGGCTGATGCTGAGTTGAGGAAGGCAGAATCCAGGGATTTAATGGCAACTTGACTGCCAGAAAATATGTTAATCCACACCGTGGTGACGACGTTATATCTCAGCCATTCTGACACTTCCTTAATGGCCGAAATTGAAAACTGAATTAAAACTACTAAATGGTTAACCCTGTATTTCCAATATTATGTTGAGATTATATTTTAGCTTTCTCAATTGTTTTCATTTCAGTTTCGTACTGAATTTACGACTGTTTTGGTGGACAGATCAAGAAGGCGATCCCCTCCAAAATTTAATGTCGCTAAATCCTCACATTGCTAGCACTTCCATATACATATATTGTTTTGCACATACTTTGTGCTACATGATGGCTATTGTGGCTCTAAATATGTCTTAAACATTTACAACTTTACTTTCGTCTATAATTCCTTGAAACTAGTCAAATTTTCAAATCCATTTTATTCAATCTAAATGCATAGAATATTAGGTTTGTATACCACAGCAATAAACTACACTTTAATTAAATATGCCATTGAGTGGTACGATTTACGAGTAAATTATTTATTTAATATTTTCATTATCTAATGAAACTCCCTTAATTACAGAATTCCTCAAATGCAACAAATGTAGATATGCAGTGTGCGACACCAATGGAGGGAATGAAGTCTGTTGGTTTTGATGTTGAAAAGACAATCATGCCTCAAGTATTTTAGGAGAGGCATCGTTTTGACTTGAAAATAAATACAAACAAGCAACAACCCGATGATGCTTCAACAACAAGAGCTTTTGCAACAAAAGTATGCACAGCCACAGGACATTCTGGACTGGCAGACGGAAGAGCAGACGACAGGCAGTCTTGATATTCTGACAAAAATTTAATTGTGCTAAATGAAAAGCAATCTGGAGAATACCGTATTGTGTTTGTGAATATTTATGCATTAAACCTTAAGTAAATATACATGTACTCGTACACATGACGGGAGTAAATTCAAGGATATATGAAATAATTTCAAATAAACCAGTTGAAATAAAATCATTCTAACTCCATATCAATACAGGTAGTCATCTTACAACTCAAATCCCATGAATGAATGCTGAATTGATGCTCAGCAAAAAAAAAAAAAACAGTGGAAGTCATTCAAAAAGAATTAAATTTTCACCACTTCTATAGATTCAATCCATGTATATGTATATTTATCACTTCCAAGGAAGCAGTAAGTAAGTAAGTAGTAAAAACTACAAATATTCAGAGACCAAATAAAGCATAAACATTTCTAGGTCACTAAGAATGTCGGTCCCCAATACTGTGGACTGCAGTCCATGGTAGAGGGTGTGTAAACTACGATACTACGAAATATTAGATGCTCTTTTAATTCAGTGTATGTCTACTTCGATTTTTTTTATAAAAAGTACCAAAACCGACGGGATTTGCGGCCAGTTTTTTAAGAAACTTAGTTCTTAACATAAATACAAATATAATATAAAATTATGTTTTTGAATAATGGAAATTTGATTTGAATTTTCATTGCACCCAGGGAAGAGGCATTATAAAATAGCGCTTCTCTCTCCCGACAATCCTTTGTTAAGTTCGTTGGTGATTACACAATTTGTCAACTCTTCGCTATCACAAGTTGTGATGAATATTTGCTTCTTAAGGATGCGCTTTTTTCGCTGGCTGCTTTTACTGTCTTCGGCTGACTTGTATAACAATTTTTAAAATATGGTAATTTTAGGTGCGTATTCTTTAGGCTATTCTAAAGAATTTCAGAATATGCTAATTTAAAAATTACAACATACAATAAATTTGGAATGTTTTAATCTCCAAAGGATTCCAAACGGAATAAAGAGTTATTCTGTTAAAAAGAGTAATATGTACCGATTATGTCGAACAAAGAATTTGTGTCATATTCGCTGAAAATGTTATAGAAGATATGCGTTAAATAAAATTTATTAAAAACTTGTACATATGAGTGGTACACTGCATACAAAAGAGATCGAGAGGTGGTGAAAGATTAACATTGCCCTGGTCGATTACCAACGTTCTTAACTGAAGTCGACATCGACAAAGTGAAAGAAATGGTGACTAAAAATCGACATTTAAATTTGAGAGAAATGACAGCTGAACTTTCTACGCCTCACGAATTAATTCGTATCATTATATGATTGTTTGGATATGACACGGCTTACTGCTCAAATAGTTTCGAAAAGTTGCTGAAATGTACTAGGCAGAGACCTTTCCTAGCCCAGATTCATTAAACAAGTTGCAGCTGGTGATCTGTCATGAGATATAAGTTTCCGAATAGCACCTTCCAACTGAGTTGAAAGCGAAAAACCACGTCAAAGTAGATCAAAAGTCAAGGTAATGATGAGAGCTTTCCTAGATTAGTGCGATGTTGTGCACTCGGAATTCCAGGCAAAAATTCAAATGATAACTAAACAATATTATCTGCTCAGTATGAGGTATTTGGGAGAGCAAGTTTGTCAAATAACGTTAAATTTGTGAAAAATATTAAAATTTTGGACTACGATAATACACTGTCTTACAAAGTTGGTATTGTGAACAAATTTCTGACCAATAACTATAGAAATAGAACTGAGTTGTATAGATTAGAACTCTAGAAGAGAACTGTAGTCTTTTTGGGAAAATGTGTTTTAAAAATATTATTATTTCAGAAAGGGCCTGCTGTAAAGATGATGCAATACATTGTAAAACATGAAACGCATTTCCTGTTTTATTGATCATTTTCCTGTATTTTATCTGTCTGAATAAAATATGTTTTGTGTTTGCTCCGATTTTTAGTGGCAAAATTTGAAAATATCGAATGGTTAATCACGATTTCTAGTATTTCCCTAACAAATAACTCATTTAATCCATATCTGTTTAGGTTCACATACAGGGTGGCGGACGAATCGTACTACGGTGTAATAGTAACTGTCAATGGGGACCGTTATTTAAAGATGTTGAAGAAAATTTGTTACCCAGAACTGCGCCGAAAACGTTACCGTTTCAACAGCAATATGAAGCATCAGCACACATAGCCAGACCGGTTATGGGGGAGTTCCAACAAAAATTCTCAAACAAATTAATATCCAGAAACTCCACTTTCCTCTGGCCGTCCAGGTCTCCTGACCTGACTGCATCAGATTTTTTTTTTACGGGGTTATGTCAAGCAAGAGGAGTACAAAACGAAACCAAGGAATTTGACTGAATAGAAGAGGCTCATTAAAACGTTAATGGAGACGATCCCAACTTCAACCCTTCAAGTCGCAATGACTTTCCGATCAGGTGTTGCATATGCGTAAAAAAAGCACGGATCTCACTTATGGTCTATTATCTTCAAAACCAACTATTTATATGAAATAAAATTGAATTTTCTTCACAATAAAAAATAAATAAATAAATGAAATACGTTGATTAAAAGAAAGTTATTTTAATTGCTTATTGTAGCATAATTAGTGCGCCACCCTGTATTTAATTTAGTTGCCCTAAATTAAATCTAGTTTGATACATATCAATTGTTTGCTGAAGTAGTGTTCGATAATGAAACTTGTCTACATTATTGCACCCCTTGTGGTGCCTGCCATGAAAATTACCCGATTTATCGAAATTTTATTTTTCATCTATAATTAGTAGACTTTAAGAATTTTTGTTTTATAATTTTTGGCATAATTTAAACAAATTGACAGGATAACTAAACATTTTGGAAACCTAAACTACCTAATTTAATTCGTATGTTCCGGGTTCATACCTCCCATGCAATCGCACTAACTTTAGTCTAATTTAGCTAATTTCAGTATAACGATAGCGTTGTCACCCTCCTAGTAGAATTTTCTGTACAATTTGGCCGATTTGTTAAAATCAAATGCTTCTTTTAAGGTTTGTAATTGGAAACAGATTATAATTTTACTTCTTTTATTGTGTCCTTCACCCCCTCAGAAGGACATGCGGTTTTTGGGTGCAGTGCGATATGTTGCGAAACCAATGATTAGCACTTACAAAGGTATTCAGAGCTGATTGATATTTTGAGGTACCGATGTGGACATGAAGCCCCCAAATCTCGTTTTGCCATTTATTTGTTGAGTAAAAGCGAAATCAATTTTTTCCCTAATAGACGGTTTAGATGATCTGTATTTCGATTTAGATAATCTGTATGTATTGTTTGGGTTATCCATTTAGTGGTTTCACAACTGTTGATCTGGCAAGTCTGTCAGTGTTATATATTTAGTGAAAGGTTTGACATTTACGAATATTGCAGTTAGAATTTACTATAAAAAAGGTGATTTAAACGTGGGCTATCAATCGAACAAAACTTTTCTTTAGCGATGAAGCGCATTCAAAATTGTCGCATGTGGTGCTTGGAGAAGTAATTGTGGAAAAGCTATTGCATCCGGAAAAAAGTGACTGTTTAGTGTGCATTATAAACTGGAGGCGTCATTGGCATTGGCGTTGGCATAATGGCAAAGTCCAAGCATTATAAAGAAATAAAAGTTTCATCGAAATCATAGCTTTATGTGCGTTTTACTTAACTTTACTTGAAAACGAAAAATGAATAACTCTATAAAAGTGAGATCGGATTACAATGGACGGCATTAGAAAGATACCATTTCGTACTCCAAAAACAACTTGGACAATTTTGAGATTGCTTGGCTCAGTATTGTTTGAGCGCGCGTCAAAAATGGATACTAATGAAGTGAAATAATGTCACATTTTACAGTTTTCCCTCGATAAAGGCGAATTAGCTAATAACGAGCAATTTTAGTTTCGTCAAATCCGTTCCGATAATTTCTATGACAAAGATGCACCACACCCTGGAGGGTCAATTGTCGAAAATACCGATGTACCATTTCGATAGCTCAAATGCTAAACTCAAATGCTAAACATTTGGAATCGCTTGAATAGGTCTCACCTACGAATTGATGCTGAATGGCAAGAAAATCGATCTATTTCTAGAGAGGATGGTAACTGGTGACGAAAAGCGGATCTTTAACGTTAGCGTCAAGCAAAAATTGTCGTGGCCGGATAGCGGTGAACAGAATTGCTAGCCAGGAAAGTTATATAGGGTGGCGCATAACCAACGTTAAGATTTGGTCAGTGAATACATTTTTTTTCAGTTTTTTTTTTATTCGTCTCTTTACTGAATTAACTAAATAATACTTGGGAAATTTATGATAGAAAGGCTCAGCACAGAATAAATAATCAAGGTTGTTCAATTTTACTTTGAAACTCAGCATTCCATTCTTCAGATCATATCGAAATTTCTTTCATGTTCGAAATGCTCCTGGCGCTCCAACAATATACCGATTGGTTTAGCGTTTTGGACAACAAAGGGCTGTCTTTGATCTTCCGCGTGCTGGAAGACCTCGTACAGTTCGAAATGAAGTGACCATTGCTCAAGTGCAAGCAAGTATTGAGGAAAACCTCGAAACTTCCACCAGGCGACATTCTCAGCGGTTAGAGATGACGGCCATTGCAAAGAATTTTACATATGTTACATCTTTCCCAAATAAGATGTAATTGGTTCACGAGTTAAAGCCAAATGATGCGCAAGAATACATTTAATATAGTCGCAGTTAACGTTACTTATGCGCCACCCTTTACCATGTTTTTGATTGAATAGACAGGGAATCTATGACTATGTGTTGCCCCCTTGCGGCTAAACTTTTAAAGTGGCAAGCTTTGACCAACAGGAGTGGAACTATGTTCCATCATGTTACCGCTAGGCTATACATATAGATAATGAGTCGTCAGAAGCTCCAGGAATATGATTGGAAGTTTCTTATGCATCCACCTTATACCCCGGATATGGCACCAAGTGATTACCTCATATTTCTATCTATGGCGAATAATTTTGCTGGTGAAAGAGAAGCTTGTAAGAGTCAACTGCTGCAGTTTTTCGCCAACAGGGACGGGGGTTTCTAAGAGAGAAGCATAATAGTAGTATCTTCAAAATGAACCAAACCGTGTATATCTGACCTAAATAGGATCATTCTAACCCTCAATGTCATGAAAAAAAATTAATTGCTTTTACTACACCGCATATAAATGATATAATCCACATGCGGTACAATTGCACTAACTTCGCTGAGCACGTTGCAATCATTCAATTGGTCGCTTCTGGTTTGGGTACTTTTATTTTCGTCCAATGTAAATGATTTATTGCTCTAGAGATGTACACTTAGGATAATCTAGAGGAATTCATGTCTTTCCTTCTCGTTTTAAATAAGATTTGAACGAAATTAACAAGAATTTGAAGGAGTCTTAACCATTACCTAGCTCATTTCTGCCAATTTTCTTATAGTCCAGAACTACATTTTGCCACAGTGATGGCTTATTTGCAAGCTTTGAGTCGTCCCAAATATGTTTGCTCTTATTGCGAAATGTTACTGCAGCCTTTTCAAGCCTTGAGGAGGAACGGATCTGGTGGTACACGAGGACAAAAAAATCATTGGTTTCAACGAAAAAAGAGTCTACTCGTTTGGGACGCTGTGTGAACATTGACAACTATAATTTTAAAGTGGTGGTTCTTATTATGAGCTAAACAAGCGATTCAATGGTAAAGCCCTCTCTCGACAAACAAAAATCCGACTGTGCCAGATGTTGGTTCTACCCGTTTTGTCGATGTTTTCGACACTCATCTGTACTCATAAATAAGAATAATGAAAATTGCATCGGCAAAAAGCTTTCACTTTTATTACAATAAAGAAAAAAGGACGTTGTTGATATTGTTGTTGATGCTTAAGAAGCTGCAGCATCAGCAACAACATGGCAACAATTGTTGTCACCACAAATAAAACAATTTAATTGCATTCTAATATGGCTTTAAGGATAGCACAGGACTTAGGACAAAATTACACACAATAAAAACGAATGGAATACCAAGAGTATGCTTGAGCATATTTCAGCACAAATGAAATGGGAACAATTTCTGTTACATCCTTCATATGTTTGGATATACGAGAATGTCTTCTGTTGTTTCTGGGAAACAAAGGATAAAGTCATCCAGAGACACCAAATAAATGGAAATTTTGATGATTTGATGATGCCAAACAATGACGATAGAAGTGGCAGCGGAGCAACTTCAGCAATGGCAAATTTACTATAAATGCATGATGAGGACCTGAAATGATGACGACGATTTTGATGATGATGATGATGATGATGGTGGCGATGATGCCGAGGGCTATCAAGAATGCTCGACATGTGAGTGTGCAATAATGGCTACCATTAATGGTAACATCTGATTATTCAGAAACAGACATTAATTATATTTCAATTGCAGCCTTTACATATATGAATAGATATTTTCAATTTACCCAAAAGTTTGTAACATTGATTAAAGCCCAGATTAATGTTCAAAAAGGTTTTGCTTTATGTTAGGTGGGATTGAAGGAACATTATCCACTATGAGCTATTTCCATCAGGACGAACATTCTATTCGAACCACCACTATCAATAACTTATCAAATTGAAGTAAGTGATTTGTATCAAATCAGCTTTATAAAGCGTGGCGCATAAGTAACGTTAACGGCGACTACATTGAATGCGTTCTTGTGCATCATTTGGTTTTAACTCGTGAACCAATCTTACATGGGAAAAGATGTAACATATGTACAATTCTTTGCAAAGACCGCCTAGATACTCTAACTGCTGAGAATGCCATCTGGTGGAAGTTTCAGGGTTTTTCTCAATTGCAATCGAGCAATGATCACTTCATTTCGAACTGAACGAGGTCTTTCAGCACGCGGAAGATCACAGACAGCCCTTTGTTGTTCAAAACGCTGAACCAATCGGTAAATTGTTGGAGCGTTAGAAGCATTTCGAACACGAAAGAAATTTCGATATGATCCGAATGCTGACTTTCAAATTAAAATTGAACAACTTCGGTTCCTTGTTCTGTGCTGTGGCTTTCCATCATAATTTTCCCAAGTATTATTTAGTTAATTCTATAAAGAGACGAAAAAAAGACTTAAAAAAAAATGCACTCATCGATAAAATCTTAATGTTACTTATGCGCCACCCTGTAATTAGTGCGACACAATTCAGTCATGTACTCACTAAAACTTCAAAACTCTAAACTAAATATATAAATATTTGTTTTACGAATTCGAATCTCGTTGTAAAATGGATTAATATCGTATGATTTGGTTGAAATTTTCTTTGTTGAAGTTTCATATCATTCATCGCTTCTCAGATTCCGCCACGGTAATACATTCATATGTCGAAACTTAACTTTTGTATAAACCCTAAATTTAGAATCAGAAGCAGTGACTTAGTAAGTCGCTCATCTGAAATAAAGTTTATTATGAAAACAAAAGGGAAAGTTATGAAACGTAACGTAAACGGAAGGAGCATGATTTACTCGATAAGCACATAAAATGTCTGGATTCTTTATAAAGAGGGTGGCCTTATTTAAGGCGTACTCGATAAATAGAAAGCTTACATCTAGAAGAAGCGATGGATAGAGCAAATATGCTCTTGACGCGCAAATAGTGTCTTTTTAGTGGGTAAAAGTCTTAAATGTAGCGTTTCACACCTTTAAGTAACCGCTTAGCCATTATTTGCTTCTGGGCAAAACACAGGGTTGTTTACATAGAGATTTTAAAACCGCCGGTCTGGCAAGGCTGTCAGCTGTTAAATACCTCTCATCCGAAGTGTTATTTATTTAGCGAAAAGTTTGCCCTTTACGAATATGGATCATTTAACGACCGAAGAATATGTAAAAATAGTTAAAACTCAGTACAAAAGTGGTCATATTTCATGCTTTACGGAGTGATTATGGTCATCATAATCGACCTACTGTGCAAGGAATTGGCGAGATTTTAAACAAATTTAAAGAGACTAGAAGCGTTACAGATGTGGTCAGGCAAGTGCATCATCACCATGTGCGCACTGCCGATATGATCGCTTGTATTAGGGAAAGTGTGGCGGATAATCCGAATTTTAATTCAGAACGCTATGGCCTGGCCGACTTTTTTGGCCTGCAATTAAAGGTTATTAACTGGGCAATATGTGGTATCAACAAGGCGATGTCATGAGCCATACAAAACGATCAGTTTTGCCTTTATTGCATGAGAAGTTCATAGAAAGTGTAATTTTACGTTTCGGTGACGTCAATTGGCCATCAAGATCATGTGATATGACATCGTTAGACTTTTTTTGTAGGGCTACTTCAAAGCTCTGTTTACGCGGATAATCCTCAAACGTTGAAGCATTTGAAAGCCAACATTCGTCAAGTTATAGCCGAGATACCGCACGAAATGTGCTTGTAAAAGTGGTCGCAAATTGTTTCAGAATGATCCACTGTTGCAACCAATCCAGAGACGGCCACTTAAATTACATGGTGGTTCGTACATTATGGGAATAATGAAATGAAATAAAAGTTAAATCGAAATCAGAGCTTTATGTGTATTTTATTTAACTTTACTTTTCAAACCGAAAAATGGATAACTCGATGTTTTCATTTAATCCTTCAAATTTGTTCGCTTTCATCTGTAAATGGTGTCAATGCTTGTAGGTATAATTTTTGTTTATAATGAACCAATTTTGCTCAATTTCGAGTTTAATCTGAATATGGATATGAGACTTTTTTGAATCAATTTTCAGGCTCCCTGCTTAAGCAGTACTACCTCTACTGTTTTCACACAGACACATAGATTTTTATGACGATTTTTTTCATAAGAGAGGATTTAGATAAAATTTTTAAAAATTTATCAGAATAGCCGCGAACTTAACAAATTTCTCAACATTTATTTTATTTTTCGACTTACTGAAAGAAGTCAACTGCCTAATGAGAACTTCGAACTTTACTTTGAAAAAGTTTTATATCTCTTGACAACATCCTGGAAAAATACCAACAAATTTAGGCAGAATATATAAACATTTGTAATTTGGCCACCATTTGCAATTATCAGAACTTAACAAACGAACTTAACGCGAACTTAACAAATTTCTCCACATTTATTCTATTTTTAGACTTACTGAAAGAAGTCAACTGCCTAATGAATATTTCGAACGCTACCTTGAGAAACCTTTGTGTGTCTTGACAACATCCTAGTGAAGAATCCATTATCATTTAAATTATAATCGAGTGATCTGGATATCGATCGTTATTCAGTCGGTCATAGAATCGATCGATACAAATCCTACAAGTTTTGATTCGGATGAAACACCTTTGCAATTTTGTAGTAAAAGGAGATTTTTTAATCATAGTTTTTTTTTTTAAATCGAATAAAACACTTAAATTTGCATCATATATCAAATTTTTTATTGGAATCGATAAATTGGTCTTTGCCATTTAATTTTTACAAATAATTTCATGTAAATGAAGCTCCGTCTCGAAATGTCCATTCAGAAGATCCAATTTTTCGTCACTTTTTCGTCACGAAGAACATAGACTAACGGCTTGTCCACATAGACTAACGACTTGACATAACTCCACATATCAACCACTTTCAACTCAGCAAAATGGGGCAGAAAAAAAATTCCTTCTGGTGGAATAACACATGCCCAATCGCTGAGAACGGTGACGAATTGACATTTCACGATCGTCATTAACACTGGTCGCTACGGCTGCAATATTTTCTTCCGTACGCTGTCTACGCATGCGAGTCGATGGTTTTATGTCCAACAAAGTAAATTTGGTGCGAAATTTGGAGATAACAGCACGAATTGTTGATTTAGCAGGTCGATTATGACAACCACAAAATGGTCGTATCAAACGATGCACATTTGTCACAGAGCATGCATTTTGATAAGAAATTTCAACGATTTGCATTTGTTGCTCGTTTGTTAGTTTTTCCATGATGAAATGGCAGTGTATACTGTACACTTTTCACTTTGACAGATGACGTTTTGAGGCCATAACCAACCAGTGCTGCCAATCTGAAAAATTTAAATCTTAAAAAATAACCCTGTAGTAGTGATTAAGTACTCAGTTTTTTGTTATTTTAAATATAATACGGAAATCCTATTACATATATTTTTCCGCAAAATTTCCTGTTCTGTTCTTTTAACAAGATCATCACGTTTTTTGTTACTACTGAGGTTTACATTATTTTACAAATACGAGTATTTAAAATTCATAATATTCATTGTAGAGCTCACAAGATTTGTTGCTGCCTCCACAATATCTGTTACACTCGCGAGTAATGTCTGCCGTACTGTCTGTGATGGAAATTAAGTCGAGGACAATCCTACAAAAATATTCGTACAGGCAGAAATCTTTCAGCACAGAAGCTCTTGTTTTATCCTCAATTTGTGTGTTTGTGAAGGTACTCACTCGTACGAGTGTTATGGGGAATATTCAAACACTTGACAATGCAGCCGGTATTATTCAGGCGGCAAAGGAGAAGCCTTCCATGCTTGTTTCCTACCACAGCCTACAAAGGATGTTCGAGATGCATTTTCTCAGGGGTTAGATAGGAATATCTAACGATAAATTGTGCTGCATCGTAATCAAACAACAACGGCGGCAAGAGTGTTATTGGGCTCACGAATGCCAGTGCGAGTTTATAGCTTCGGGTCATATATAAAATGGCTTACAATGTTTTTGAAGGAAGCTGATGCTATTGCCATAATGCAAGGACTCCAAACAACGATTTTTAAGTAAATTACAACGCATTAAATTCTGACAAACGCACACTAACAGCAACTCCAACACCAACACCAACGCTTATGCACCCCACCCATCAGCGAGCATGTGATCAAAGACCAAAGTGGGTAGATAAATGCTTGGATATTTCATCTAAGGAGTGGTTGAAATGCTAAATAATGCAGCAGGGGTGAGCAAACGCTTAGATTCGAGGTCATGTATCAATTCTAAATATAAAACTGGAAACGTTTTTTAACGCTGATATGCTATAGTGAAATATGAGCCTTAGATAACGCTAGAGTTTCTCCAGTGACGCTTATATTAGCTACAGTTTCTTCTTTACCATTTGGGAAATTATTCAAGAGCCTGTGATCAAGATTAAGTTGTACATGGACACGTCTTGCCTGGTGAAAAAAATAGGGGTTTCTATAATTTTCTTTCGGGCCCAGACTACAGCGTCCACCTATGTAGACAAGGCGAATAGAACTACCAATAAGCGTAGGCAAAATATTCAACAAATATTATATATTCTGGAAGAAATACCACCGCGGCTTGTACAGGGTGGCACACCAATTGTGCTGCAATAAGAAATTCAAATAACTTTTTTTAATCAATGTATTTAATTTATTTTTTTTTATTGTGTAGAAAATTCAATTTAATTTTATATAACTATTTCGTTTTGAAGGTGTTAGACTATAAATGACCTCCATGCTCATTTACGCATATGCGACACCTGATCAGAAAATTATTTATTGCCGCCTGAAGGGTTTTTTGCAACATCTTTAAAGAACGATCCCCATTAACATTGTGTTTGTAGCTGGATTCGTGTGCCACTCTGTAAAAACAGAGAATACTTAGTTTCTAAATGTCTATGAAGTTTTGATCCTTTCCTTTTATATATACCTTTCCAATGGCAGTTTATTTTATAGGTTTTACATTCTTTTTATTCGAAGAATAAAATTATCTATTTCTAATCGGCACCTTAGTAAGTAAAAATATACATTAACTGCTTCTGTATAACCCAGTCCCCATTTTGGAACAAAAAACATCTGATATATGAAACACCAAATTAAGCAATAACAATATGAGCATTAATTTCATTTATACGAACCGAGACTTTTAGTTTTTATAATCACAAACTAATGCGATTTCTCTTCACCCAATGGTTTTGAAAATTCCATTTTAGCGATAAAAGGTAACCTTTTTTTGCAACCGCTTGCGGTTACTCTAATCATTTTACAACTTCACTTGGAGGAATGACATGATATATATAATTTGATACGGCTTAAAATGAAACACCGAGGAAGTGTTTAAAGCCCCAGATATTCTTTGACCAAATATGTTTCACGATCTTTAAGCCGATTGAGGAACGTCCATTTACGGGTCTGTTCGGCTGGCTGGCAGATTGGGTGGTAGATACTACAGGTTGATTTTTTAAGATTTAAGTTTTTCAGGTTGGCAGCACTGGTTGGTAATGCCGTCCAAACGTCATCTGTCAAAGGGAAAAGTGTACAGTATACTCTGTCATTTCATCATGGAAAGACTAACAAACGGGCAACCATTGCAAATCGTTGAAATTTCTTATCAAAATGCATGCTCTGTGACGAATGTGCATTGTTTGATACAACCATTTTATGGACGTCATAATCGATATGCTGAATCAACAATTCGTACTGTTATCTCTAAATTTCGCACTAAATTTACTTTGTTAGACATAAAACCATCGACTCGCATGCTTAGAGTGCGTACCGAAGAAAATATTGCAGCCGTAGCGACCAGTGTTAATGACGATTGTGAAATGACAATTTGCCGCCGTTCTCAGCGATTGGGCATGGGTTACTCAACCACAAGGAAAATTTTACACGTAGATTTGGGTTTGAAAGCCTATAAAATTCAACTCACGCAAAAATTGAAGCCGAATGACCTACCGCAACGTCTAATTTTTGGTGAATGGGCCTTACAAAAGCTCAATGAAAATCCGCTGCTTTATCGGAAAATTGTGTCCAGCGATGAGGCTCATTTCTTGCTGAACGGATATGTAAACAAGCAAAACTGTCGCATCTGGAGTGATGAACAACTACATACCATACATGAATTACCGATGCATCCCGAAAAAACGACAGTCTGGTGTGGTCCATTTTTCTTCAAAGGCGACTATGGAAGAAAGGTTACCGTCAACGGCTAACGATATCGAGCCATGATACGCGATTTTTTTTTTGCCCCAATTGGCTGAGTTGAATTTGGTTGACATGTGGTTTCATCAGGACGGTGCAACATGCCACTCTGCTCGTGAAACAATGGATATGTTGAGGGATGAATTTGGTGATCAGCTTATCTCTCGATTTGGGCCCCCGAGATCTTGCGATTTAACGCCTCTTGATTATTTCTTGTGGGGTTATGTCAAGTCGTTAGTCTATGTGGACAATCCGAATACTATTGAAGCCTTACAGGATAATATAACACGTGTTATTCGTGGAATACAGGCCGAAATGCTGGAAAAAGTGACGAAAAATTTGACCTTCCAAATGGCCATTTTGAGATGGAGCCGCGGACAACATTTGCCTGAAATTATCTTTAAAAATTAAATCGCAAAGAGCAATTTATCGATTCCAATAAAAAATTTGATATATGATGCAAATTTAAGTGTTTTATTCGATTAAAAAAATACTACGTTTAAAAAATCACCTCTTAGGTATGATGAAATCAATCGTTAGGTGTTAACGTCGAAACTAAAATTGGTGTATAACTTATGTAACAAAATACCATAATCAACACGATCAAATGTATTTTCTAAATCCAAGGACAATAACACACACGAACCTTTCGATCATACTGGTACATTTCTTTCCTTATAGTATCAGTAAGACCCATAAGTAGTTAAGTGGTACTCGTATAATTTCGAAATCCACACTGGCAGTCATTAAGCAATGACTCACTTTCAATGAAACGCAATAACTGACCCTTTAAAATGTGCTCCAAAATCTTTGACTATATTGGAACTAATGAAATTGGTTTCAAATTTTCGAAATCACTGGAGTCATTTTTCTTCTTAATTGAGATTATCTTAGCCAACTTCCACTGGACTGGAAGAGAAGATGTCATTATGATCGCGTTGAATAAGTGCAAAATATGGCATGAAATTTTGAAAATTTCAAAGACAGATCATCTATTACTGGAGCATTAGACTTGATAGAAGAATACGCAGACCGCAACCCTCCCCAAAAAAAATTGAAACATTTTTTCTATTCGACATTTTGAATCTTACTTTCTAAAGTTAGAAAGTTTAATTTGCATTACATTTCGATGCACTACTGATCGTGGTTGTAAATAAGATGTTAATTTAGTTTTTTTTTTTACTTCCCAAATTGAATATTGTGGCACTTAGTTAGCTGCAGTGGTCCCCATTTGCTGTGGCAACATCGATAGTGAAACGATTTAAATAATTTGCTTCTCCAAAATTCCACAAACAAAATCATAAAATGGAGTTCCATCTTGAATTAACTACCATGTTTTGTTAAATTCAGATTCATAGTGTTCATTCAATTTACAAATTAGGATTTCAAATGGTCCTACCTTAAAGACCTGGTAATTGGTTAATAAATAGTTTAAAAATATTTTAATTGGTTAAATCATTTTGGGTAATTAACTTTTAATGTCATGAGTAAATATAGATTGATTTGGAAACTCTTCCATTGCCTTCAGATGCTTCACAATCCTTATAATCAATCCTTTACCACATATTTGGTACCATTCAATAACTAAGTCTACCTAAGGCAGTGTTTGACTGTCAAAATGTCTGAGAATTGTCGAAAACTTTCTACCAAATGTCTTGTATTGCGGTGCTGGCACAATGTACTCGTATATTATAAAAGTAAATTCCTGTTTGAGGGGTGGCTGAAATATCGCATTATGCACCCAGCGGCACTGAAAGTGCATACAGCCAACAATTACAACGCTAACAGCAGTGTTGTCTTCAATTTGGACTTCGCTATCGACCCACTCACTCACCCCATGCACCCTACGCCAAGTAGATGCCACAAATCCTGAAAAGGGGTGGCTGCCACACATAAGGTCCTTTATGCGTTTGCAGCTTCGAAAATGAAATGGAAACCAGTAATACGTATCGCACCACATACGATTCCAAAACGATTTCATTTTCTATACGGAAACTCAGGAATTGTGTTACAAATACAATCGTAAAGACAAACAGAATAGGATAGAAGAAGAAGAGGAATGTAAACTAAAAGGATAGGATATAAACTGATGAAGCAGAAGTATGTCTGTAGTAAAATAAATACACATACAGACGACGGATACAATCTCGCATGCATGTGGATAGATAAGTATGAGTATGTTGTGTGTATTGTACTTCATAATGGTCTTCCGATGTGGTTCATTACGATGTTATGTACATTTGAAGAGCCTGATGTTTGGCAATGGTTTCATGGCGGCAAACCTGCTTGGCAACCCCCTCACCCAATTGGCGAGAGCGCTATGTAAAATTATAAAGCTAAGCTCAGAAATACTTGGCGCGTACAATTTTGTCTACGAGGTAAGCCAGAGGAGTCTGGTGATATTGTGAAAGTGTAAAGTTCGTGTGCTGAGATCGACCACAACTGGAATGCTATCGAACAAGAGTCCTATTTTTTCAGGAAATCGAGAAATCCTTTTCCATTTTCCAAATTATGATTATGATTGTTCCTTAAGGTCCTGGTTAATCGACTTTCATACATTTGAAGTATCGGAATATTCCGGAAATTACATTGTTACAAAAATCTGTTTTCAAGCCAGTTTGTCGTGGGTTAAAGCCTCTATAGAGTTTTCTAAATAAGTCGGATTGATATTGATGGCGCCTATCAAATCTATGGTTTATTATTTAGCCACTGATGCCAAGTTATACGATTGAACATCGGTTTGAAATATAAAACTTTATTATGAAAATGAGTGTAAACTTTGAGTGCGTTGCGACCTTTCAAACCCGACTGTCTAACGTGCGGTGGCCAAATTTGAGAAAACCGGTTCGGTAAATAATCAACTAATACTGTACGTACGGATACCCAAATGTTCGTACGTTAAAGGACCGCCAGATTGCAAGGATAGCCCGAAATAGTTAATTCCTCGCTGTACATAAGAATTCGGACATTCATAGGCCGACTTGACTTGCCGACTTTTGTCTCGTGGCTCGTACAAGATCCAACTGACCCAGGAACTTAAAGGTAATGATCATAGACTATAGACAACGCCGCTAGATCGTTGACTTGGCATCGAGGCGTTTGGAAGAGAATCCCAATTTTGATCATGTAATCATTTTCAGACGCAATTTTTGATAAACGCAGATGCATTCTTTGATGAATGGCCATGTTATAATAAAAAACGCCAACTAACTCGATGTAGTCCAGCGGGTAATGCATCTACAAAAGGTTATTATTTGGTGCGAATTTTGGCCCCGCAGCATCTTCGTTCCATATGAAAGTGGTCCCAAAACTAGCTGACCTAACAAAGAAAAAGGCACAAACAAAGTGGGAAAATTGTTCTTTATTTCCCAGCATAATCTCTTTGTAATTCGATACAATTTTTCCAGCGATAGCTTTAATACCCTGTTTATATAGGGTGTTTTTTTAAACACTACGAGTTTTTAAAAATCAAAAAACACTTAAATTTGCATCACATGTTAAAAGTTTTTATTGGAATCGATAAATTGGTCTTTGTCATTAAAATTTTAAAGATAATTTCATGTCCGCGGCTCCCTCTTAAAAAAACCATTCGTAAGGTCGAATTTTTTGTCACATTTTCGAGCATTTCAGCCAGTATTCCACGAATAACGCGTGTTATGTTATCCTGTAAGGCTTCAATTGGCTTGTCCACATAGACTAACGACTTGACATATCCCCACAAGAAATTATCAAGAGACGATAAATCGCAAGATTTTGAGGGCCAACTCACAGGGCCAAATCGAGAGATAACCTGCTCACCAAATTCATCTCTCAACATTTCCCTTGTTTCACGAGCAGTGTGGCATGTTGCACCATCCTGATGAAACCACATATCAACCAAGTTCAACTCAGACAATTGGGACAAAAACCAAAATTCCTGGTGGTTGAGTAACATATGCCCAATCGCTGAGAACGGCGACGAATTGACATTTCACGATCGTCATTAACACTGGTCGCTAAGGCTGCAATATTTTCTCCGGTAGACACTCTACGCACGTGAGTCGATGGTTTTATGTTCAACAAAATAAATTTGATGCGAAATTTGTAGGTAAAAGCACGAATTGTTGATTCAGCAGGTCGATTATGACGGCCATAAAATGGTCGTATCAAATGATGCACATTTGTCACAGAGCACGAATTTTGATAATAAATTTCAACGATTTGCAACCGTTGCCCGTTTGTTAGTTTTCCCATGATGAAATGATAGAGTATACTGTACACTTTTCACTTTGACAGCTGACGTTTGGACGCCATTACCAACCAGTGCTGCCAAACTGAAAAACTTAAATCTTAAAAAATCACCCTACAGTAAAAACTGACACACTCCTTAGGATAACCATCAACTGCAGACTCCACCTCTTCATTGTTAGTAAATCTTTTACCACCCAGCCAGTTTTTCAAGTTTGGAAATAGAAAATAGTTGGAAATAGAAATAGTAATTAAATAATTTCATATAATAAAATAACTTCATTACCTAAACGCTGCATTAAATTAGCATAATATTATAGATAGATAATATCTAATATAATATTAATATAATCAATAAAAATAAACATACATCATGACTTTGCCTGCAAATGGAGCCGTTTTCGCTTTTCTTGAACACGGTTCTGCCATTCCAGTCTACTGCTTTAACTGTTGCTTTGTCTCAGGTGTGAAGTGGTGGACCCATGTCTCATCCATGGTTATAAATCGACGCCAATATTTGGCTTTATTGCAGTGACCCATCGCCAAGCACTCTACTGAAACATCTTTACGACACTGTTTTTGCTTTATTGAAAGCAAGCGCGGCATCCATCTTGTGCACAGCTTTCTCATCTTCAAATCTTCTGTCAATATATAATGTATAGCACTTTTTGAAATGCCCATCATTTCAGCTAGCTCACGCACTTTTAGTCGACAACCATGCAATACCAATTTGTGGATTTTCTTAACCGTGTCTGGCGTGGACACTACGGTGTCCGTCTTGGTAGCTCGTACGGCCTCGCTTAAACAAATATTTTGCAGTCGTCGTAAACAAAGCAGTAGACTCCCACGGAGTAGAATCTAGCTCGGCTTTAATATTGGTCGTATCGAGATCATTCAAATGGAAATGTTGAATTACTTAATGATGACTAATTTTTTCACTGTTTACAAATTCATTGAGGACGTTTATTTTTGATAGCTCATATAAAAATAAAATATAAATATTGGTGGGACTGAGACCTTTCAAATGGAAGTATTGAATTATATAACGATGACCAATTTTTCCCATGTTTCAAATTCACTGAGATCGTTTACTTTTGATGGCATATATAAAACATATATTTTATGAGTTTGCCACTTTTCATCATGAAAAAAAAATAGTTTTATAAACTACTGGCACCATCTATACGCTAGTTTTGAGGCCGCTCTCGTATATCCTTAACTTAATTTTTGGTTTCGAAGCGATACAAAAATTAAGCTGTATGAATTCCTATTGTAGCTGCACAAGGGATAGTTAAATTGGTTTAGTTGATTCAGTGAACTGCACAACTCCATTGAGTAACATTGAGTTCTCACATAAAGCTCCCGGTAGTTAATGAGAACTTTGAATTGACTATTTTCTAATAATAAGTCTGTCATCTTCAGCTTCCGTCACGTCATGCTTAGTCCACGTCCAAATCAGAATAATTTAAAATCAAAATTTTCTTTCTCACAAACTGTACTTTAAATTTTCCTGATAGCCAAGTAAATCGTATTGACATTTGTGGATGTCATGTGAGAGGTCGGTCTTTAGATTGTCCTTAACTCAACCGAATTTGTGAACTTGTTTGCCGTCCTTCTCGCCTTGGCGAATTTTTGTAGTAAAGATATCGTATGTCTGTCCCCTGTTCACATGATTCTTGCGCTATTGTTGTTTCTGTTGAATGCTTTTTGCCTAATGTTGCATTGCGTTGTGGCACGTGCAAAACGCTCGCACATCCATACACTCTCAAAGCAAAACAAAAATATTAAAAATTGTTTTTGTGCCGCGTCGGCATGTCAACCCCCAAATGAGCTGGATTGAAATAACTACCAACTCTGTCCGCCGAGTGATGGTGTACCGCAGTCAATGCTCTCACGTATTCCCAGTGCAATGTGCGCTGTGGCAAATATCTAGTAATGCCACTGAGAGTTCTAGGCGGAAAAATCATATATAAAAAAATATCGAAAATAGGAAAAATTCAAAAATAAACAAACAACAAATACGAGGGGAAAGAAACAAGCATTGAAAACAAATCACAAATTTTACGTCTTTGTATTGAAGTTTTCGCATTAGAACGGGGAGCGAGATAAAAACGAATCATTTTCTGTAACTGTGGTTTTTATTCAAATTTTTTCCAGTTTGGAATTTTTTATTTCTCGACTTAATGAAATCCATCTACTTTTAATGATATTATTGAAATTAATTAATAACCTTACTGAATTTACACTTTTCCCAAAAAATATTTATTTATTCATCAATTTCTATTTTATCTCCTTCAAAGTATTCCCTCTCAGATATACTACAGTTGTGCCAGCGTTTTTTTCAATCCTCGAAGCAGTTCTGATATGCACTTTTTGGTACGCCCTCGAACTCTCTCAGCGATTCGGTTTTTATCTCCTCAATAATAGCAAAAGGCCGTCCTTTCATAGGTCTCTTCGATCTTTGAAACAGGCCTAATCTGGTGAATACAGTGGCTGAGGCATGATAACGGTGTTGTTTTTGGCCAAATAACCTCTTTGGCCAACAAGCAAAGATGAGTGAGCAGGTGCGTTATTCTGATGCAAAATCCATGCATTTTTTTCACAATTCCGAGCGTTTTTTCGTATTGATTTACGCAAAACGGCGCATAACTTCAAGGCAATACTCCATATTTACTGTACGACCTTGTGGTAAGATCTCCTGATTCACTACGTCATGGCAATCGAAGAAAACATTGACGTTTGATCGAACTTGGAGTGCTTTTTTTGGTCTCTCCTGGACTCTTCCATTGGGAGGATTGGGCTTTGGTTTCGATATCATAGCCAAACACCCATAATTCATCACCAGTTA
The DNA here is from genome assembly GCA_019455685.1 of Philornis downsi. Lineage (NCBI taxonomy): Eukaryota > Metazoa > Arthropoda > Insecta > Diptera > Muscidae > Philornis > Philornis downsi. The sequence goes on from JAHXMU010000637.1 coordinate 306,983, forward strand.
TGATCCTTTTAAGCAAATCTGGATCATCGTTGATGTCATTCAACAATTCCTGAGCGATATGTTTTTTTTTTTTTTTTGGTCAAAATTCAGCTATTTTGGAACGAACTTCGCTGCCACGCGCTTCATGCCTAAAATCTCCGAAAAGATTGCATGGCATGAGTCAACCGATATGCCGACATCCTGAGCAACTTTACTAGTTGTGATTCGACAATTCTCCATAACAAATTTTTTCACTTTCTCAACATTTTCATAGGTTGTTGATGTGCTGGGGCGTCCAGAGCGAGCGTCGTCATTCACATCTTCTCGATCTTCTGTGAAAAGCTAGTATCATTTGCAAAAAATTTTTTAAATCAGAGTACTCTCATCGTATGCCACTGTCAACATTTCAAGTGTTTTTGAGCACTTGATTCCATGTTTTACACAAAATTTGATGCAACTCTTTTGATCCATTTTTTTCGATAGCAGAAAATCGCCGAACACGCAAAACTCTTGTCCTATTTATGCCTCTCACCAACAAACTAAAGATGCTATATGGATAAAACCGTCAACATATCTTCGAGACGAGTGTACCAACATAATAATCAAAATAATAATCGAAAGTCGACTGTCGTAGCCCGCGAAATTAGAAAATTTACCTTAATGTTTGAACACAGCTCGTAACATTCGAGATATTTAAACAATTAGGACTGTTTTTATATAAATATTTATGATGAAGCAAATTTTTGTCTCCGCCATAGTGAATGTACGAACTGGAGCTTTGTCTTTACGAAACAACGCTTTCTTTTTCACCAAATGCGGCCTTTTTTCCGTAATTTCATTACCTAAACGCTGCAATTAGTTAACATAATCATGACGATTTTTGTTTTCTGAAGATAATCAATAAAAATAATCCCTTGCGCATCCCAAAAAAAAACAGACGCCATGACTTTATCTGCAGATGGAACCGTCTTAGCCTTCTTTGGACACGATTCATCCATTCTAATCCACTGGTTTGAGTGTTCTTTTGTCTGGACCCGTATCTCATCCAGGCGAAAAAGTGGTCACCATTATGTAACTCGAAATTTCTATTTGAAAGGTCCCATTAAAACCAATATTAAAGTCGAGCTCTACTCTACTCTGGGGGAGTTTCTTTGTTAACCATCATCACTCATTTTGTTTGCGAGATTTAGCTCTCTCGGACTACGTCCTATTTCCAAACTTGAAAAAATGGCTCGGTAGCAAAACATTTGCCAACGATGGAGAGGTGGAAACTGCCGTTGATGGCTATTTTAGGTAGTTTGACAACTCCTACTACAAACAGGATATAGAAGCTGTTGAATATCGCATGAAGAAGTGTATCGACCTAAAAGGAGATTCTGTTGAAGAATAAAGAAAAATTTTCCTAACGTTTTTGTGTCTTCTTTGTTATGTCGGCTAGTTTTCCGAACGTCCTCGTAAGTTTCACAGAATTTACAAGCCGAGTTTTTATTAGAACATTCTTTAGGTGGCTTTTAAGCTTTAAACTACAGTTTTTATTTCTCCAAAATATGTTTTTAAGGTCGTAAATCGTAAAAGACTTTATCAAATCTAACAAGGTTTTTAATGAAATATTGACGACATTTTTACGAAATTTTCCAATAAATCAATTTAATAATTGTCCAACTTGAAAATAGATGTTCTCAATCAAAAAGAACAAAAATTTTTAATTTTGGGTTAAATGCTCCATCACGGACCTTCTTCGTCAGTTTTAGCTCCCTCGGACTATTTTCTATATGCAAACTTGACAAAATTATAAAAGATTTGCCAATGATGCAGAGTTGGAGTCTGCGATTGATGGATATTTTAGGGAGTTTGACAGTTCTTACTATAAGCAGGATATAGAAGCTATTAAATATCGCTGGAAAGAGTGTATCGAGCCAACAGGAGATTATGTTGAAAAATAAAGAAAAATGTTGCCAACTTCTTTGTGTTTTCTTTGTTAAGTCGGCTAGTTTTGCGAAAGCCCTCATAAGTCTCGCTGAATTTACCAGCCAACTAAGACGAGTTTTTATGAAAACAATCTTTAGGTGGCTTTTACGTTTTAAAATATAGTTTTTATTTCTCTAAAATATGTTTTTAAGGTCATAAATCACGAGAGGGTTTATGAGACCTAATAATGCTTATAGTAAAATTTTAAAGAATTTGTTGTTGATGCTCTTTTTTTATTACACATTAAAAAAGCAATTATTATAAAAAATTTATATTTGCACAAAATTTTTCAATTAATCAATTTAATTGCGGTTCAATTTGGAAAGAGTCGTTGTTAATTACAGGGTGATTTTTTTAATCGTAGTTTTTTTAAAAATCGGATAAAATACTCAAATTTGTATCATAAATTAAAATTTTTTATTCGAATCGATAAATTGGTTTTTGCCATTTAATTTTTAAAGATAATTTCATGTAAATGTTGTCCGCGGCTCCGTTTCAAAATGTCCATTCGGAAGATCCAATTTTTCGTCACTTTGTCGAGCATTTCGGCCTGTATTCCACGAATAACGCATTTTATGTTATCCTGTAAGGCTTCAATAGTGTTCGGCTTATCCACATAGACTAACAACTTGACATAACCCCATAAGAAGTAATCAAGAGGCGTTAAATCGTAAGATCTTGGAGGCCAACTCGCAGGCCAAATCGAGGGATAAGCTGCGCACCAAATTCATCCCTCAACATATCCCTTATTTCACGAGCAGTGCGGCATGTTGCACCGTCCTGATGAAACCACATATCAACCAAATTCAACTCAGACAATTGGGGCAAAAACCAAAATTCCTTGTGGTTGAGTAACATATGCCCAATCGCTGAGAACGGCGACGAATTGACATTTCACGATCGTCATTAACACTGGTCGCTACGGCTGCAATAATTTCTTCGTTAGGTACTCTACGCATGCGAATCGATAGTTTTCTGTCCAACAAAGTAAATTTGATGCGAAATTTGAAGATAACTGCACGAATTGTTGATTCAGCAGGTCGATTATGGCGACCATAAAATGGTCGTATCAAACGAATTTTGATAATAAATTTCAACGATTTGCAATCGTTGCCCGTTTGTTAGTCTTTCCATGATGAAATGGCAGAGTATACTGTACACTTTTCACTTTGACAGATGCCGTTTGGACGCCATTACCTACCAGTGCTGCCAACCTGAAAAACTTAAATCTTAAAAATTAACCTTATATATATACAAAAAGGACAAAAAAGTTTAGTTTCGCTGAATTTATCAGCCGACTAACCCGTATTTTTATGAAAATATTTAAGGTTTTAAAATATCGTACATTTCATATTTATGTTTCTTTTATTATATTTTTACATTTTATATTTTATTTATGAAATCTAATCAAACTTTTACAACAATTTTTAAAGAATTTAGTTTTTTAATGTTTGGTTTTATGAAAAATCAACAAAATTATTTAATATGGCAAGACAGCTGTTTGAAACAACAAATGAAATTACATCGGAAAATTGACCGAAATTCCACTGCAAATAACAAAAAATAAGTTCAGAATTAAGTTTTTAGCTGCTGAATTACAGTAAATTAAATAGTAGTAAAATAAAAATGTGGGTAATTCTCAAAAAATTATAATAAAAACTACACCGATAAAGTGGAATATTCCAAATATTAAAACAAAAAAACATTAAGGACTCAGTTTCAAAATAAAAAAAAGTGGTAACACTGCCTGTGAGAGCTGCAACGGGGTCAAAGTTATGATAATCCTCCCATCAATTAAGTGAGTAATTTGATGTTTGACGTTATGGAACCAAAACTGATGAAATGCTCTGTATTTAATGACAAAAGAAAATGGGTTGATTGAGTTCGTATAACTGTGGTGACAAAATAAGCAATCAAGTAAACTTAGAATTTATGATATTTTCTTAATATCGACTACAACCTCCATAAAACTTTAAATGTGAAAAGTTTTGTGGCGAAAAACCCAGTAGAAAATTGACATTATTATAATTTGAGTAAAATTACCACAAGACTGAAGTGGGCGCTGAAATATTTGATTATGCAAAACAATTTCAAAACAATTTCTTCTAAATGTTATAATGTTAAAATTGCAAAACTACCTTTTAAGTTGTCTTCCATCACTCATGCAAATCTGTAGTTCACACAAATCGAATATCAAAAAAATAAAATGTCGAATATCTTTCCAAAATATCGAATATCTTCCCAAATGCTTTTGCTTAAGCTACAAATAACAAATTTCATGACATCTTGATATCAAATCGATTTCATTAGAAAAATAACAGAGAACTATTTCCACACCATAGAGTTCAATGAACCGTTGAAGTTTCTAATGTCAAAATGAAATACCACATCGCTGATATGTAGCGTGTAACCCAAACATGGCAGCAAAAAGAGAGAGAGAGAGAGAGAGAGAAAGAAAGAGGACTTTTATTACATAAAATCTAACAAAATGTTTAAGGACCTCGAAAATCAAATCCCTGAAAAGTTACAGTGCCCCAGCAAAATTGTGTTACCAAAAATAATGACTGATTACATAAAAACAAACATTCATAGTACATATGTATGAATAAGTATTCATTTTTGGGTATGTACGGCGACCATGTACATAGAAAGTGCATTTGGAACTAACAATTATATTAAGGATGCATAATAACTGTAATAAGCATAAGGACAATAATATGTAAAAAGAAAACATGCTAAAGATATAAAATCCGTGATAGTAACGACGACCACGACAACCACTGGGACAGTTAGCAGTGCATACTCAAAACAGACACACACACACACATTGGTAAATAAGTGAATTTCCGGCATCAGGATAATGTAGCAACACAACACTAACACTTACTCGTATGTGCTCATGATAGAGATGGCATTTCGCATAAAAAGTACTTTACGGAAGAACTCAAACTTTGGATAAATGAACCAATAATGTAAACATGGTAGAAAAGAACTGTGTTATTAAAAAATTACACTTAGCGAAAATTTAGAAATATGAGTCGAAGTCGTGCCACTATGCGACATACTTAACATATTGTTATACAAGTGTAGGCGATTGAAGTGTTACCAGCTTCACGCTGCTGTAGTAACCAAATGGCTAATGACAGCGTGCTCATTTTTTGACAGACATCAGTATATTATATCATTTACAAGTCTACAGAAGCACATTATTTTAAGTTATCGAAATTGAATTCAAATGTAACATTGTTATCGCAACCAGACTTTATCAATAATCAACGATATTAATGTCTGAACAAAATGTTGGTATAATGGATCATTACTAGTTACCATGATACTTACTAGTAGCTTGAAACAATGTCATGGAAATGTATATCCAAAAACGGGAATATCGCAACAATTGGTTCGAAAAGTGACAGACAGAACTTAAACGGACAGACTTAAAACTCAACTCATCGGGCGAAAAATTCCAATGTATCTGCTCGTAGCATGAGGCGCATATTAAAAAATTGGGTACGATTGAAGCCCTACAAAATTCAAAAAGTTTTGGATTTAACATCCATCTGAAAGGCAGTTCACTAGCAAGAGTAAAGTTGTTAAAGCATTTACACTTTGGTAATAAACTTGACAATATAGTATTTTTTGCTGATTTTGTTTACGGTTCAGCAATATATAGACAAACAAAACTATTTTGTACGGTTAGACTACAAATCAAACAATTCAGACCAATGAAATGGCGCGATAATTACCATAGGACGCTTACTATTCGTTTTAATAGGGCAGGATGCAAAGGCAAATCAACAAATCGTGAAAAGATTTTAAATGATGCTTTATTGGCATGGGTACATAAACTATTGAGTAGAAACAATTAGAAGTTTGAATAATCGGATCCATTTCATAAAGCCTTTTAAAACCAACGTTTTCTTACAAGAAAATGTTCTCGGCAACATTACTTCACAACAGTGGCTATAGCGGCTCGGATTATAACACAATAGACTTTTTTATATAATGAATTCTGGTCAAAGTTTACTAGCCAAAGTTTTTCTGGCCAAAGATTACTCTTCGCCGAGAATGGGACAAATTACCATCAGGTCGCACTCAGGCAGAGTGTAAGTAAAGTCTTCCCGGACAGACTACAATATCCCCGCCTCGCTAAAGAAGGATATACCGAACAATTAAATATTTTTCTTAAAATTTGAAAGATTTTTACGATATATCAAAGTTTTTAAATAAAAAAAAATTAAAATTGACAATATTACAGCATTTTTAATCGGTAACATTTCAAGTGTCGATCCCTGCACTATTCACATTTCAGTTTCGAAAGTAAAATTAAATAAAACACACATAAAACTGAAATTCCGATAAAACTATAATTTCATTATAATGCTTGCACCTTGCCATTATGTACGAAATACAATGTCATTTAAATGATCGCCTCTGAATTGGTTGCAGCAATGAATCCTTTCGAGGTGCCTCAAGCGTAATTTTCGAAAAAAACGGCTCAATGACACCCCCAGACCATAATGCGCACCAAATAGTTACGTTTTCCGGATGCAATGGCTTCCCCACAATCACTTCTGGGTTTTTCGAGCCCCATATGCGACAATTTTGTTTGCTGACGTAACCACCGAGTGAGAAATCAGCTGGCTGAATAAAATTTTGTTTGTTTGAAAGCCCACGTTTGAATCACCACTTTTGTAGTAAGTTGTAACTATTTGCACGTATTCTTCGTTGTTAAACGATCTATATTCGTAAGCGGCAAACCTTTCACTAAATAAATAACACTTCAGATGACAGGTATTTAACAGTTGGCAGCCTTGCCAGATCGGCAGTTTTGAAACCAAAAATGGATAACAACGCAGAGCAGTTCACGTACGAGTATATAACTTGCAGGTAATTAACCTATCAAGAAACATACAAATTTAAATTAACTTTATTGGCTAAAATTATACATTTCATTAAATATTTAACAATATTCGAATTGTCACGAGCTTTAATGGAACTGTAGTTAATCTACCGTCGAGAAATATTAATTTACGCCAACGAAGTCAAGAGTTTCATACACGTTTCTATTATAAACTTATTCTACAATGATATCGTGATAAAACATGAAAAATTGAAAAATGAAATGAAATTTCAAATTAGACGTCAGTCTTGTGAAAATGTTTAATATTAAAAAACAAAGGTACTAAAATTTTCTATAAAATTTCAGGTCTAAACTAAATTTTCTTTCCTAAGGCCTAAAATTCTGCAACATGAATTTTGGCCTGTAAGCTTTAAATATAGGATTAGCTACTGAAATTGCATCGATTATCAATTATAAGTATAAGTTAAATTCAAGCACTTGAGTCACTTGCATTACACAACCTATTCATTTCTAAAATTTCAATTGTATTCCCTGTCGAAGAATTTCCAAGTTGGGGCGTCATCGTCCATTCATACGGGGCGAGAATGATTTGGTGCTTGCAGCCCCTAATTCATGTGCCGTCTAACATATTAACCACGATTTATGGAGTATTTTTCTCTTTAACTTAGCTTTATGTGCTTGAATAAGTACCTATAAGTTCAAGCCACATAGCAGGAAACTAATGCCCAGCCCATATAGATTTCTGATTGGCCAAAGATATCTTATTTCTCATAATATTTGTAAAGTAAGAAATTTTTGAAAGCAGATTGTCCTTTAAGAACCTCGTGTTGGCTGTAGTTAACAGAACACGTGTTGTCAGTGCTCTTGCATTACATCAGATTCTTCTGAACGTAGTGCGAGAACTTGGAAAGCACTGTCCATCGTCGATTAGGTAGAGGTGTCTAGATAAGTCTCACTCCCTACTAGGAGGAAGTTCACTTCATAGCAGTGACTTCAAAGATACTTTGGCTGAAAAAGGAAACAAAGCCTGAGGAAATTGTTCAAGGGGATATGTTTCTTGTCTCAAAGGTGCTTTGACAAATTCTTTCAGGATTAGTCTAAATTCAACAAGGGCGCTGACAGCCACAAATGTAAATAAAACAGCCTCATGGAGGAGAAGCACAGAAGATCGAAGCGTTTGGAATTATTTTCTACGGGCGGCGTGTAATAGATAAGGATGTCTATTCCAGTCGCCACTTAAGAAGAAGAATGTGTGATGGCGTACCGTAAGTAAGACTTTGATAGCGAGACCCACGTTAAACTACCATGGATTGATGAAAAGTGGTTCACTTATGACAATGTCAAGCGAAAGGCAAGGTTCGATTCCCGGTCAAGCCAGGATAGACAGTCGGGACAGTTTTGCTGTTTGTTTGGCGGGACTGGCAACGAATCATCTACTGTGAGCTGCCACCCTACAGCCAAAATCTTAATTCGGAGTTAAACTGTCAACGGTTGGGCAGTATGAAGGAAGCAGATGTCCAGAAAAGGTCAACTTTGGTTAATAGGAGAGCAGTTGTGTTTTATCAGGATGACATCACACCACTCACATGGATAGTGTCTCGCCAGAGGCCCTGAGACCTTGGCTGGGAGGTTCTTATGCCTCCACTTTATAGTCCGGACCTAGCATATGTTAGGTTAGGTTAGGTCAGGGTGGCATTCAGAATAGACAGACTCACTTAGACTGTGTAGTCCATTGTGATACCACGGAAACTAGAGATAAGGATGTCTCAAGGGTCCCCCATTGAACCATTCTATATCTTCCAGATCTCCCATTTCCCTAAACAAATATGAGACCAGTGTTGATCCTTGCCTGGTCGCCAAGGCGGAGCAATTGCAGAGAAGATGTTTTATGCACTCCCCGTCCTCTTCATGCCTACAACTCCTGCAGAAGCCACTAGTCCCAACCTTCAATCTCAGTGCATGTCTTCCAACCAGACATGACGGATACAAGCAATGAGATGTCGGGTCTTGATAGCGACAGCAGTATGTGTGGACGCTTCAGATCGAGGCAAGGCCACATCCGTCTGGATTGATCATTTGCCGCTAAATATGCTCCATTTTGTAGTAGGAGCTTGCCAGTGGCTAGAGACATGCCCACGGACTCCAACTCGGCTGGAGTCTGTAAGCTTGTCCCTAGTCTTGCCAGCTTGTCTGCTCTGCAGTTCCCTGGTATGTCCTTGTGGCCCGACACCCACATAAGGTGAATTCTGAAATGCTGAGCCATCTCGTCGAGAAACCTGCGGCAATTCAGGACTGATTTTGAATTCAGGAAGACAGATGATGAAAGCTTGCGAAAATCGACTGTTGTGGTGTTTTGCCAACAAAATAGTAACAAGTCATTGAACAAAATGGTGCGTCTTTAATCTAAATCGGCATTCTAACTATGCAAAACAAAGCCTTGAATATTATGCAAAAATAATAGGTTTCTTTTTCGTTGGCACAATACCGTGTGGAGTGCCAGAAGGGGCATAACAAATTGTTAGATTCCTACAAGCGAATATTAACGGACAGTAATAGAGCGAGATTATAATTTACCGAATCTTATTATTGCTCACTTTCAACTTAATATCTTCGCATATGAAATATTAGAAAAATTGGGCATAAATACGTTTCGAATTCTCAAATTTATACAAAATCTGCCTATACGAGGACCGAATAACGATTTTTTTTTTCAAAATGTATACAATAATTTGACTATTTATTCGACAAAAAACAATTTCCCATACATCCCATGAATGAAATATGAGAGAGTTCTCACATTCGGCGAGCTGATACCCATTCTATTTTTAGACTAACTAGTCTAGTGCTACAGTTTAAAGACGATTCCGAACTTCACGGTTTAAGAAATATTTTCAAGACTTGTCGATTACTCGACTACGCAAATAATACCAGGTGGCTGTATTGGGAGTTGAACCCGCTGTCATGCGAACGACTTTACTTGGGTGTTCTAACTAACCCCCGCTGAAAGCAATATACGGTGGTGTTAGTTAGGTACTGAAATAAGCCAATACAAATCATTGTTTGTTTAAGCGATCGCCCTAAAAGTGGGCGTGATTATTGCAAAATACCAAAAACTAGTAATTTTGACGAAAGAACAAGCTAACTCAGTATGTAATGTTTAAGGAAAATCTGTTTTTGTCACGCCCACTTACCTAGCAATTGTTGAACAATCGAAAGAGTGCACTAAGGGCCACAGGTAGCATAAGTGGGCGAAGTAGGAAGTTAATAGAAGGAAACAACTTCTCCATGCAAGGACTGAATCTATATATGGAGTTTTGGGTATTTGCAGCGCTTTATCAACAATTAAACGATTTATTCATTTATCAAAAGTTGTTTATGGTACAGTGGTTATGAAATATTGAAATGGATCATTCTAGTTAATGCACTTTTTGGGCGAGGCTATTCAAAAAATACTTACAAATTTGAATTTTTGCTGAAAACATGCGCGAGCTACATACATTATGAATAAGAAGGGAGACTTTTTTGGTACACCTATTCATCTGGCAATGAGTCGATATGTCATCCGTTAGGTTGTGGTCCGCAAGTACCACAATTGAGACTAAATGATTTGGTAGGAAAAAGACTTACTCATTCGAGGACTGTATTTAACTTTTGAAAATCATCCTTTTTCAGGAGTCTTGCAATATTTTAGCCATTTGTTCATTAATTAAGAACTACTTAAGGTTGTTGTTAATACGATAAGTAGGAAAGACTTGGAAGCATTTTAATAAACCGCCCAGATCTTGACGTTGCTACAAAAACATAATACAGGGTGTCCGTCGGGAAGGTGTACTACTTTGTTTTGCCGTCATTTTGGTAAACATTAGTTTTGACAGCTCATATTTGGCAGTCGTGAAGTGGAGACGTGGCAAATTTATTGTGGAAAAATATTCGATAAATAGTTAAAACATTTTATCAAAATCAATCATCGATTACTGTGCAGTGAATGATTTCGAGACTGAAACCGCCGTAACGGTAACTGTCAATGGTGAGCAATATCGTGATATGATTGAAAACTTTTTAACGTCACAAAAGATGTGGTATCCACAAGACGGTGGCACATCGCAAACAGCCAGGATTTCAAAGGAATTACTGCGAGACCTCTTTCCACAACAAGTTATTTCAAGAAATGGTGATGTTGATTGGCCCCCACTGTCGCCTGATTTGACTGCTCTGGACTTCTTTTTGAGGGATATCTGAAAAGCAAAGTTTATGCAAACGAACCAGAAACGCTTGAGCAACTCAAACAAAATATTCGTGATGAAATTAATGAAATACCGCGTGAAATGTGTGAGAATGTAATGAAAAATGTGCTCAAAAGGGCTCGCATTTGTGAGGCTAACAGAGGCGGACATTTATCTGATTTTGTATTCCATACATAATTGCCGACATTAAATAAAACATTTATCAATATAAGACCCCTTCTCTTTCATTTAATCAAAAATTATAAACAAACAAAGTAGTATATCTTCCCGACGGACACCCTGTACTAAGAAAAGTACGAATTTTCATTGGAACAATTGAAAAGAGACAATATATTACGTATGAGAAGAAGCCGTGTCTGAAAGGCTTATTTAGTTAATGATGAGTCGGTCGAATAGAATTCGTGATAGTGTATGTAAGTAGGAGCGAATTTCGGTGTCTGCCCATTTGTTAGAAAAAAGTTTAGTTTGATCTTCTGCCTGACTATACTCTACGCAGAAAACCGGAATTACTTTTGTCGAGTACGCAAAAATCGCATGTGAAAGCCGGTTTTCCATAAAAATCAGCTTTTCGAATACTGAGTTCTGATGCTAACATTCACGATGCTGCAAACCGTTTTCTCTTTTCTTTTTTACGTTCTGTAATGAGATTGTACTTTTGTCACTGAAAATAGTGCAGTCGTATTAATGTTGTCCTTCCCTGATTTACGGTAAAACCGAAAGAATAAAAGCTGTGGCATGTGCTGTTGCTGTCCCTTAAGCTTGATACAACTTTTTGCTGTTTTGGTTGTAAACCCGGTCCGTAGAATTCTTACAACTAGACGTGGCCGTAGTAAACGAAGTGGCGGCAGCCACGTTCTAGAGTATACAAATGTGCCTGCCTACCCCACCAAATAAAATATTTTTTGATGGAAAGACAACAAAAACCCAACTGCATCTGATTGTTGATGTTGACTCTGTTGTTGTTGTTGCTATTGCTGCTGTTCGAATTCCGGGCAGAGACAGAGAGTGCAAAGGACTTTCACTGACGCCGGCCTCCCCGAGTAATCGTGATAATAAACAACATGATTATGATGATGTTGTAAGAGTCCTTTATAAACGGCGTCTGCAAGCGCGTGTATGAGTGTGTAAATGGGCATGGAAAAAGGGTGACTAATGTTTGAGTGTCAGCGTGTGTGTGTGAGTGCCGTCTGGCTAAAAGGACAACGCTACCCAAAATAGAGGGTTGAAAGTTCGCAGACCGACGTGCGAGTGTGTGCGTTTTGTCTGGTTGGAAGGTCGTCGCCGTCGTCGTTGTCGTCGTCATCCTTGGGTTTGTTGGATGAAACAGAGGGTTTTCCCTATTTCGATTGTTTGGGATTTGCTGCCGCTTTGTTTCTTCTGTCTGCAATTCCAACTAAGGGTTTATGCACCACCAACGCCCGCTTTTGCTATAAATTGAACGACAGGACAGCGAGTTAGTCATTCTTAGCATAAACGTCGCATAGAGCACAACGAACGAGAGAGCACAAGCGCCACCGTCACCCAATTCAAAAATCTTTTTTTTCGTTTCATCATTCAACGTTTTGTTAAAGATATTTTTGTTAAGTTTACCCTAAGTTCATAACAACAAACTGTCGCTTTACCGCCCCGAATGCCAATCAACAAATCCGTGCGAGTTTCAAATTTTGAATTACAATTACGTTGTATGTTTATCTTACGTTGCCTACGCCAAAAAGTGTTATCGCCCTTAAGTTTATGTTAAAAATCTATAATTTACAATCTTTCTGCTAAAAAAGTTCTAACATCAAATAGAAAAAAAAGTGCAAGTAAAGAGAACTCATCTGAAAGTGGAAACATCTCCTCACCGACCATGGCAACTGCTACGCAACAGCAGCAACATCACCACTATCCCCTGAATAACAGTGGGCCGATAGTGCACGCCCACTCCATACAAGGTATGCCTCACGGTTTGGGCTTGCTGACCACGGTGGCGTCGTTGCCGCCCAAATATCGCAGTCGTTACCTGAAAATACAAACGAAATGTGAGATACCCTTGGATTTATCAGTGAAACCCTTGTCGCCAAGCACGGATAACGAAGTGCCCATGGCTGCAAATTTCACCGAGGTTTACACTGAACCCTGTTCGGATAATCAATCACAGACGAGTGAGGATATAGTCGAAGAGATTTGCACCAGTCTGGCCAATAATTCCGCCACCAACACAGCACCGGGGCCAACGAGCACTAACGATGTTCAGACTCACAATAAACCCATT
>JAHXMU010000637.1:335291-359915 GCA_019455685.1 Philornis downsi
AAATGACTTAATTAGCAATTGAATTGTTCTGGCTGTATGTCATGTGGCGCCGTCTTGTTGAAAACCACATGCCCTCCAAATTCATTTCTTTAATTCTAGGCACGAAAAAACTGGTTATCATTTCACCATACCAGCCCCAAATTTAAATATTGCGTTCTTTTTGGGACACCCTTTATAACTGTTCAATGGAATAGGTTTTATGGCATTTACTGGAATAGTATTTGGAATGTGCTTTCGAGAATTGGACCATTTTTAAAATACCTTCCAAAAACCCAGTTTTGTTTAGTTGACTATACTCTATTTATAGTGCAATAAGTAGTCAGATATTAAAGAAATTTATAATTAAGGTAAAGGGCGATTTTTTTCAATCGAATAAAATACTCAAATTTGCATCATATAATAAAATTTTTTATTGCAATCGATAACTGGGTCTTTGCCATTTAATTTTTAAAGATAATTTCATGTAAATGTTGTCCGTGGCTCCGTCTCAAAATGTCCATTCGGAAGGTCCAGTTTTTCGTCACTTTTTCAAGCATTTTGGCCTATATTCCACGAATAACGCGTGTTATATAATCCTGTAAGCCTTCAATAGTGTTCGGCTTATTCACATAGACTAACGACTTGACATAACCCCACAAGAAATAATCAAGAGGCGTTAAATCGCAAGATCTTGGGGGGAAACTCACAGGGCCAAATCGAGAGATGAACTGCCCACCAAATTCATCCCTGAACATATCCATTGTTTCACGAGCAGTGTGGCATGTTGCATCGTCCTGATGAAACCACAAGTCAATTAAGTTCAACTCAGCCAATTGGGGCAAAAAAAATCGCGTATCATGGCTCGATATCGTTCGCCCTTCTTCCATGGTCGTCTTTGAAGAAAAATGGACCGATGATGCCACCAGCCCATAAACCACACCAGATTGTCGTTTGTTCGGGATGCATCGGTAATTCATGCATGGTATGTGACTGTTCATCACTCCAGATGCGACAGTTTTGCTTGTGAACGCGTATCAGGTCAGCAAGAAATGGGCCTCATCGCTGAACAAAATTTTTATTTTATTTAAGTCCTATATTAAGGACCTTATTCATAAAGAAATACAAAAATTTTGTTATTGAACTTATTCAAGGTCTCATAAGAAACTTATTCACTGATAGTATTTAAACTTTTAAGGCTGATACTATGCTTACTTTTTGCAATGAAATTCCACATAAACGAAAAATGATTGTGAAATTGGAACCTAAATTTTTCCACCAGATAGTAACATGCTTTTTTCCCGAGGGAAATTTTTGTAAGTGGCAACGCCATTTTTTTTATTGCTTTCCAACACTGAAATTTTAATTACTTCCATTTTTACATCATAAAACATTCAATAATACATTTGTAAAATTGTAAAATTAAATAATACTTAAAAAAGACACAGTTTTACAATTTTAAAAATATATTATAGAATATGTTATAGAATATCGCATATTATGACTTAAAAGCCTAAGACTTTTAGATTTCAGTGTTGGAAAGCTATAAAAAAAAACAAGTGACAATGTTGCAAAATTTTTCAACATGCCACAATGTCTTGTGGAACTTTTGTTTTGCCAAAGTCAAAAGTTGAAGTGGTCCCTTAAAAAGTTTATGATCTAGGATAGCTCTTTCCGACTTGCCTTAATTATCATCATGTACAGTTTTTTAGATAGTAAACAAATGGTGCAACTGGTAAAAATAAAACACTGAGTTGGATTCAGTCCTTATATAGAAAATTGGGCCGATTTCTCCAACTAAAGTCTGTAGGGAAAAGAGCACGGTTTCGACTTATAGCCACTTAAGTGGAAATATGAACTATGAACGTCCTTTCTATTACTTATTTTTCAACACTATTCCGAGACGACGACCACAATTAGGCCAAACCTTTGAAACGATATTAAGGTTGGAATCGAGTAAATCTTATGATAAGGGATATATTTATGTCAAATTTCAAACCTCATTGTCCTTTCAATGGACATGGTAGCATACCTTCTCAAGGGATTGAGTACACAACGACATCTACGACGATAAGAATATATTTTAAGGGGTCTCAAATGAGTTTTTCTTTTCTCTGGTGGATTCAAATGAAACGGAATTGTTGTTTACACAGATAGTTTTTTATGATATATTCGAAGATTTTATGGATTTACGTTTTTCTTTCTAATGATAATCAGCGCTTAAAAAATGCCAAATTCATTATAATAAGAGCAGAGCTTAGGAGAACCTGTTCTTCATTTTTTTTGTCGTTGACTGTTCTAAAATATATACATGTAAAGGTAGAGGATGTATCATATGATACGGCCAAAAATCAAACTCCCAGAAGGGAGCGTCTTAAGTATCAAGTATCTACCACCAAATGTGTTTCATGAGCAATCGAGCGGTGTCTGTCCGTCTGGTGGACACGATAGCGGTCGAAATTTTTTACCAAATTTTTCAAAACTTGGCACCGCTTAATACTCTGCCAGATTGTAGCGGTGGATCATAAATGGGTTATATCGTTCCATCCTTTCTGGTATCTTCATACTCACTGACTGAATTTCAGAAATTCAGTTTTTCTTCTGCAACTCCACACTCGTAGATTTATTATATTGCCTAATATTCTGCCAGATCGTAGCAGAGGATCATAAATATTTAGTTTGAACATTTAAGAAAGTTGATAGTAAAAAGAGCTAAATCTATTTGAGCGGTGTGTTAATGTGTCATCTATTTAAAGCACCGCTTAATTGTGGGCCTGATTCTATCCCAAAAACATTCCAGCGGACGTTTCATTGTAAAAAAAGGAGCTGTGCCGATATATTAAGTGTGGGAAAAGGGCGTTAAGAGGCACATTCGACGGCAATCCATGGTCGTCAGTATATAAGCATTTGAAGTTTTTCGACATATGGATTGTGTGTACACTCGTATATAGTTGACCTTGTTTCGATTTATGATTTATGTAATTTCGTTCAGCTCTAGGTCATACAATTGAATTGAAAAACAAGGATATTGGTATTGTTTTTCTTTTTTTATTTAATGTTTAAATTGACTTCTTCAATCATTTTCAGGGGTAAACACTTAGCAAAACATTATACAGGGTGGCGCACAAATCGTGCTGCAAACACAATGTCAATGTCAACTGGAGCCGTTTTTTTTTAAGGATGTTGGAGAATTTATTTTACCCAGAACAGCGCGTTTCAACAGCATTTGATTCCAGCACAATGAAGCAACTGCACACATAGCCAGAACGGTTATGGCGGAGCTCCAACGAAAATTCCCAAACAAATGAATATCCAGAAAGCCCCACTTTTCGCTAGCCTCTAAGGTTACCTGATCCGACAGCATCAGCCCTTTTTTTATGGGGTTATGTTATGCAAGAAGTGTACAAAATGAAACCAAGGAATTTGACCGAATTGAAGCAGCCTATTAAAACAATAATTGAGGCGATGCTGACTTCAACCCTTCAGACCTCAATGAAGAATTTTTTGATAACGTGTAGTATACGCGAGGATGAGAATGGAGGTCACTTACAGTGTGGCATCTTCAAAACCAATTAGTTATATAAAATAGAATTGAATTTTCTTTACAATAAAAAAGGGAATGAAAAAAAAAAATAAATTAAATAAATTAAAATTAAAAATTAAAAAAAAAGTTATATGAATTTCTTATTGTATTGCAATTGGTGGGTCATCCTGTATTAAACAAAGAGTATAAAACATTACTACAGAAATTGAGTTTCTTATCAATAGAAACGTTGATGATATGGAGCATTTTCAAAGCGTGTGTTCCGGTTACATTTCATCTCTTCTCCTAAAATTTGCACTTCGTCTAAAGTTGGTCTATGACTGGTCAATGTACAGTGGGCTGCGAGGGCGGTTTTATTGTTCTATTGAACCGTGCTATGCTAATCTTGTCTTTAATTGTGTCTTCGCAGTGACATATGTATGTCTGGCATATGTATTGGATTGGTCCCCGTCGCATTTCATTTTGTAAATTAAATTAGATTTATTCTCGTCCTTTAGTTTTGATTTTGTTTTAGTAAACAGAGCATTGTCTGTCTTGTACGAGGTGTGTTCAAAAAACAAGGTGAATTTTCAAATTGCGCGGGTACACTCGTCTCGAAGATATGTTGACGGTATTATCCATATAGCATGTTTAGTTTATTTGTGAGAGGCGCAAATAAGACAAGTGTTTTTGTTTTCGGCAATTTTCTGCTATCGCAAAAAAATGGATCAAAGAAGTTGCATCAAATTTTGTGTAAAAAATGGAACTAAGTGCTCAAAAACACCTGAAATGTTGACAGTGGCATACGGTGAGAGTGGTCGAGTCAAAAATAATGTTTACAAGTGGTACAAGCTTTACACAGAAGGTCGAGAAGATATGAATGACAACGCTCGCTCTGGACGCCCCAGCACTTCAACAACCGATGAAAATGTTGAGAAAGTGAAGAAAATTGCTATGGAGAATTGTCGAATGACAATTAGAGAAGTTGCTAAGGATGTCGGCATATCGGTTGGCTTAATCCATGCAATATTTTCGGAAATTTTAGGCATGAAGCGTGTGGCAGCGAAGTTCGTTCCAAAATTGTTGAATTTTGACTAAAAAAACGCATCGCTCAGGAATTGTTGACTGAGCGGCAAATCTGACCATGACCCAGATTTGATTAAAAGGGTCATAACTGGTGACGAATCATGGGTGTTTGGCTATGACATTGAAACTAAAGCCCAATCGTTCTAATGGAAGAATCCAGGAGAGCCAAGACCGAAAAAAGCATGCCAAGTTCCATCAAAAGTCAAGGTTTTGCTCACTGTTTTCTTCGATTACCATGGCGTAGTGCATCAGGAGTTCTTACCACAAGGTCGTACGGTAAATAAGGAGTATTACCATGAAGTTTTCGGTCGTTTGCGTGAAGCAATACGAAAAAAACGCCCGAAATTGTGGAAAAAAATTCATGGCTTTTGCATCATGATAATGCACTCATCTTTGTTGTGAGAGGTTACTTGGCCAAAAACTTCACCGTTATCCTTCCTCAACCACCGCATTCACCAGATTTGGCCCCCTACAACTTTTTCCTGTTCCCAAGATTGAAGAAGAGATCCATAAAATGACGGCGTTTTGCGGCGATTGAGGAGATGAAAACCGAATCGCTGAAAGAGCTCAAGGACATACTAAAAAGTGCATATCAGAACTGCTTCGAGGATTGGAAGAAACCCTGGCACAAGTGAGTGGGACTACTTTGAAAGAGATATTGAAGGAGAAATTGATGAATAAATAAATATTTTTTGAGAAATATGAAAACTCACCTCATTTTTTGAACACATCTCGTATGTCTGAAAAGCTACGTCATATTTCTCTTCATTATAAAAATTGTAGGGTTTAAGTCTTTCATATGCCAAAGTTTAGTATTTTTTCGTAGAAAGTTCTTTTCGGGTTTTCTGATTCTTTATGCTTAACTTGGTAAATCAATTGTTATATCGTCAAAGTTCATTAAGTCTTTCCTTTCTTTAGATACGTACTAATACCTATCCTAATATCTAATTCTAATTTTATAAATTAAATTAGATTAGATTTAGTTCTTTAGTTTTGATTTTCTTTTAGTAAACAGACCATTGACTGTTTTGTATGTCTGAAAAGCTACATCAAATTTCTCTCCGTTATAAAGATTGTTGAGTTTAAGCCTTTCATATGTCAAGGATTACAATATTTTCATAGAATGTTCTTGTTTTTCTGATTCTGTATGCTTAATTTGATAAATCAATTGTTTTATCGTCAAAGTTCGTTAAGTCTTTCCTTTCTTTAGATACGTCCTAATATCAAATTTTGTTTAAATTAGCGGTGTGAAATTGGACATTACAGATTTTCAGGACTCGCCATATAAGGTTGATAGCAGTATTTATAATTATTTTCCTCGGGTGTTTCGAATTATAATTAATTAATCTTCTTAGAGCTGTAGGATTCTGATACCAATCAATTTCGATGTGTTTTCCTTATCTAATGACGAATGCGTGGTTGTCCTTTTCTTTTTCCATTGTGAATTGCAATTGTTTGCTGAATGAATTCAATATTATTAAGGCTGTATCTACGTTGTTTTTTTTTTTACTTTTGAATGTAAATAATAGTTTACTCCTGCACTGCAGTTTTTAGTTCCGTTGCTTCCTTTCCGGTCTTTTAGGGATGGTATTCATATTGAACCTGTAGATTATATGAAGATTACAGAAGTGAAATACCCCAGGTTTTGAGCTACAAATTGCCGACTATGTTGGAGGTGCATGATTGAAAAATATTTAATTTCGCCCATAAATATTAATAAAATGTTTACACATAATTGGCCACGTAAGATCTACAGGCCACTATACGTAAACTACAGGAACGAAAATCAAACAACCGTGGCGTTAACCACTGTAACGAATGCTCATACGTAAGAAAAACACTCTTACAGTTTTACGACTGTTGTTGAGAGGACCCATAGCAGGAAATTCAAAGTCCTTTCTATACTTTTCATGTTTTGTTTTTGTTTGAGCGAAGTATTCAAATAACGCCTGGGGAAATCGCACCTTAATTGATTTTTCTCATCGTCACGTAAGTTTCTAGCTTGCTCTCTAAAACAATCTTCGGTACATTTTAGTAAATTCCCATAAATTTTGAGTTTTCTTACTGCGTTGCGAGTATTTGTTTTGTTTATCTACCTCGTTTTCAAATGTGAGTTTTCCATTTCAGTTTGTAGCCACCCCCGCCTCCAATCTAGCTGGAATTCTATGGTTTCTTTGGAATAAGCAAATGAATTAGAATCTATTCAATTTTTATTTACAGTGGGTGGGTAACCATGTCTGGGAAGATAAATAAACGTTTCAATGTAGCTCCTTGATGCTACGCTGGCTATTGCTGCCGTTGGTGGTGGTGATGGTGACGATGGTTCACTCAATAGCAGGTCAAAAAGAGGAGTATTGGGAAAATATCATCCAAGGGGTATTTAATGTTGCAATGAAATCTTCTTGATACGTCACTAGCATCCCCCTAAGGCGTATCACATTTAACATAGAGCAAAACAAATAACCCAAGGACTCATTAAACATGACATAGCAAATGACAGTGGCTGTGGCAGGCGCTGTTGCTGTTTACATTCGGATGCAACGGAAGATGTTGTGGCCTGACTTGGAGTAAATATTCGTTGGATTCACTAGAACCACAGTCAAGCAATCATACTGCCAGAAGGGGAGTTAGATCCTCAAGTTAGAGATAAAATTCAAGTTTTTGTTTTTTACAAAACAATCAGTTGGGTACGTCACGAATAAAATGAAAGGGGGAATTGACATATACAGGGTGATTTTTTAAGATTTAAGTTTTCCAGATTGGCAGCACTGGTTGGTAATGGCGTCCAAACATGATCTTTCAAAGTGAAAAGTGTACAGTATACTCTGCCATTTCATCATGGAAAGACTAACAAACGAGCAACGATTGCAAATCGTTGAAATTTATTATCAAAATTCGTGCTCTGCAACAAATGTTCATCGTTTAATACGACCATTTTATGGTCGCCATAATCGACCTGCTGAATCAACAATTCGTACTGTTATCTCCAAATTTATTTTGTTGGACATAAAACCATCGACTCGCGTGTGTAGAGCGCGTACCGGGGAAAATATTGCAGTCGTAGCGACCAGTGTTAATGACGATCGTGAAATGTCAATTAGTCGCCGTGTTGGGCATGTGTTACTCAACCATAAGAAACATTTTACACGCCTATTTGGGTTTGAAAGCCTATAAAATTCAGCTCACGCAAGAATTGAAGCCGAATTACCTACCACAACGTCTAATTTTTGATGAGTGGGCCTTACAAAAGCTCAATGAAAATCTGCTGTTTCATTGAAAAATTGTGTTCAGCGATGAGGCTCACTTCTTGCTGAACGGATACGTAAACAAGCAAAACTGTCGCATCTGGAGTGATGAACAGTCACATACATTACATGAATTACCGATGCATCCCGAAAAATTGACAGTCTGGTGTGGTTTGTGGGCTGATGGCATCATCGGTCCATTTTTCTTCAAAGACGACCGTGGAAGAAACGTTACCGTCCACGGCGAACGATATCGGGCAATGATACGCGACTTTTTTTTTTGCCCCAATTGGCTGAGTTGAACTTGGTTGGCATGTGGTTTCATGAGGACGGAGCAACATGCCACACTGTTCATGAAATAATGGATATGTTGAGAGATGCATTTGGTGAGCAGGTTATCTCTCGATTTGGAACTGTGAGTTGGCTCCCAAGATCTTGCGATTTAACGCCTCTTGATTATTTCTTGTGGGGTTATGTCAAGTCTATATGGATAAGCCGAACACTATTGAAGCCTTACAGGATAACATAACACACGTTATTCGTGAAATACAGGCCGAAATCCTTAAAAAAGTAACGAAAAATTGGACCTTCGAACTGAACATTTTGAGACGAAGCCGCGGACAACATTTCCATGAAATTATCTTTAAAAATTAAAAGGCAAAGACCAATTTATCGATACGAAAAAACTGCTATTAAAAAATCACACTACATATGTACATATATATGGCACCCGGCTGAGAAGATCTTTATAAGGATTTCCTTGTTAACAGTAATATTAGAATATCGTTATTTTCGCACAAAACTCCTAAAGGAGTTTTGGACAGAAATTGGAAATGTAATTTCACCGCGAACAGTTCGTCGTAGACTACAAGAAGCACATTTACCAGGACGGATAACCAGAAGAGTTCCTTTCCTTAGACAACAAAATTTAAAGGCTAGATTGGCGTTTGCAAGAAGTCATTCCAATTGGTCAGAAGAAGACGGTGAAAAAAATGGCGAAACATTTTGTGGACGAAATGTGGACAAAAATTAATGTATTTGGAAACGACTGTGCCCGGAATGTTCGACGTCCTAATGGTAAGGAATTCCATTGTCGCTTTACACAGAAGACGGTCAAACATGGGGGCGGCAATATTATGGTCTAAGGTTGTTTCTCATGTTGTGTGGTGTCGGTCCGATACATCGAATTACCGACACTTTGACCAGATTGCACTACAAAGATATCTTGGAAAATATGATGTTGAACTATGCTGTGGAAAGTATGCTTCTTAGATGGACATTCCAGCAGGATAACGATCCGAAACATACTTCTAAGTTGGTAAAGGATTGGTTCCAAGATAATAATGTGGCCCTTCTTGACTGGCCTAGTCAACCTGCGGACTTAAATCCAATCGAAAATTTTTGGGGAGAGTTGAAACAAAAAATTGGAAAGGAGGTTCTTAAAAATAAGGATCAGCTATAGAATTTTGTGCAAAAAACTTGGTATGAAATACCAGTAGAAACTTGCAGGAAGGAAGCTTATTGCCAGCATGCCAAAAAGAGTTAGCAAAATAATTAAAAATAAAGGCGGGATATGCCGACTTTAAACGAAACGAAGCTAATTTAGCAGAAAAAAACTTCATTTCTTTTACTTTTTTGCTTATTTTAACTAAATGTACTTATTATTTTGTCCAATGCTTTTTTGTGATTAATTTCTTACTTTCGGAAATATGCTGAATTTAATTTTTGTTTTTTTGTTATTGTTTTAGTATTTGTTTTATTTCTAATGTTATAACAAAAGCTTGGTGTGACGAATTGAAAGAGAAGCGCAGAAGATCGAAGCGCCTGGAATTATTTTCTACGGGCGGCGCATAATAGATAAGGCTATCTATTCTAGTCGCCACATAAGAGTAAGAAAAAGAAGAAGAAGTTATAACAAAACAAATTAGTATTTGTTTTTTCTTTTAATTGAAATAAATTTTCGTCTACGAGCCCTTAAAAATATAGGATGTACTTATTATTTTGACCATATGTGCACTACAATAGTTTGCATGAAAGATATCAGAATGGGTGTAGCTACCTGGCCCAGTTTTGTTTTCACAATTTAGATTACCAAATACGTGATATGCGCCTAATTTGGATAAATTCGTCTTTCGCTTTTTGAAAGATATGGAGGTTGTAATATGTGGGTTAAAGCTGTCATTTCTGTGGGAGGTACCGAAAGGGGCGTGGCTACTTAAGAGATTTTTTCCCCCAGCTTGATAGAAAATTATAGGGCACTGTTATGGACAAAAATCTAGGCTATTACAGTTTACTAATTCGAAATTACAGAGGAATGATTGAATTTTGAAAAAATGGACAATTTATGTAGGAAGCACCAGAAGGAGTGTGGTAAAGTGCTTCTTTTTGATTCTTTGACTCTACCAAACTTGACTAAATTCAGTGCAGCCACTCATAGGATGTGAACCTAAGAATATACCGGTTAAATCGCTCATTTGTGATAAATCGGTTGATTGTTTTTTAAATTTGACTAAACTTTATAAAGCAATGCAATGAAAAAAAGAAAACAAAAAAAAATGCAGGATACTACAAGTTACTGATGAGAAATTACAGGAAAGAAATAGAATCGCGAAAACAATGTATGAGAGGTACCAGAAGTGGTGGTTCAACATAACCCATTTACAATCTCCAGAGATGAACTGGGGAAGTATTAGGCTATGCCAAGTTGTAAGAAAGCTTTACGGCATCTACCAGCCAGACAGACATACATCGTTCAATTGACAGAAAATCATGAAACATAATTGGTCTACAAATATTTGGTACCTCTTTATGGGTGTTGCCTTTTCACCGTACTAAATGATATGCACTTTAATTCGTCCAGGTGAAGGCATAAAGATCTTCCCAATATGCGTAACAAAACTTGTGATTAGGTCATAACCGAAATAACCGCATTAGCCGAATGTACAAAGAAGATATCTCTGAAGAGTTGTTTCAAAAATGTGAATAATTGTCTGGTGAATATATAGAATACAATTTAGAATGCTTTCAAAATTATTTAATGAAAAGAATTTTTCTGATTTGATAGTTTATTGAAACAGATTTAATAACATTAAGAATTATTATCCCCATCTTCCTTATATACAAAGTAACAAAGTATGCACTCAATCATATAAGGATAACATCAAATCATTACAAAGTTATGATATTTTTTAGGATTTTATTCTTAATTCATCATATATCTGCAGTAATGTGTCTGAATATTGCAATTTTTTAAGACTACATAGCATATCCACACATTATACGAGTGTAATACATAAAATAGATTTTCTAAACTTTGTTTTTTTTTTATTTTCTTCATTAAAATTGTTTACAATTGGAAGATTACATTCGTGTCCATGTAATGACACTACTATTTTATGGGTCATTCACCCCGCATTCGAGTTTTGTCTCAGAGTTTATATTTGTTTGCTTTTATCCTGGTAACTGTAGCTACAGATGAAATATGGACAACATCCACATCTGTCTCTTTTTTGGTGAGCATGAAAATACTTTTGGATGAAACCTTTCCAACCACTGCCTCACTGCCACACTGCTTAGCAACCACCACCAACACTGGTCGGTTACTGTTTTGTTTTTTTTTTTGTGAACATGAAATTTGGATTTCGTACACCATTGATAGGAAGTTATGACGTATTCATAGTCCTTGACTATAACATACATACGAGTATTATGTTTTTCTTTTTCCACGGGTTTTGTGATAGTTAGCATCATAAGTTCAGGACTTTGGACTATAGAAGAAGGCATTCTAGGCTCTATTCAGAGTTAGGACTCTTTTCATCAGTACGACTGGTATGAGTATGAAACATATGGAATATTTATTGTCCGTAAAAATTCTTCATAATATTGACGTTTCAAAGCTTCATTTAAGTTTAGGACTATTTGACGTGTTTAGCTGTAAGGATGTTATGACAAGTTATTTCACATATCCTTTGCGTTATAGTGAGAATTTGTTTTCATTTGCTTAGAAATGTATTAGAGCCTCCAATCGATTGCCAATTACTATTTTTTATTATTTTTGAGAAATGAGAAATGAGTAAGTTCGGATTTTGGGATCTCTGACTGTTAATTACTTGGGAGTAGCCTTTGCAAAATTTTGTCAAGGATACAACGACTTCGGATCTTTAGTCTGATGCTAGCTAAAGTGATAACATCGATGCGCCTTGGACAAGGCTAACATATGCCAATGAAACTCCACTCATACCAGCCTAGCGATCGTAAGCTGCCCTAATTCTGCAATAGGACGTGGTGGCCTAATAAGCAGCTCATTTTCAATAAGGTTATTATCAAAACACGGACGAAATTAAAGAACCGGACTTCTCAAATATTGATGGTTAGCTGATGTCCTTAAAAAATATAAAGCTGACATCACCACCATCCAGGAATGAGAGGAATGAGATGGATGAGAAAAAGATGCATCTGCTCAAAAACTGTGACATCTGCTATAGCTGCATGGCATAAAGTTTGCATGTAAATTTGTAGTGGGTAAGAGCCTCAAAGATTTTCGATTGGATTTAAATCCAGACATTGACTTGGCCAATCAAGAAGAGCAATATTATTATCTTGGAACCAATCCTTTACCAACTTAGAAGTATGCTTCGGATCGTTTTCTTGCTGAAATGTCCATATAAGAACCATACTTTCCACAGCATAGTTCAACATTGTATTTTCCAAAATATCTTTGTAGTGGAATCTGGTTATAGTGTCGGTAATTCGATGTATCGGACCGACACCATACCACGAGAAACAACCCCCTAGACCATAATATTGCCGCCCCCGTGCTTGAGCGTTTTCTTTGTGAAGCGAACATAAAGTTCCTTACCCTTAGGACGTCGAACATTCCGTTTCCAAATACGTTAGTTTTAGTTTCATCACTCCACAAAATGTTTCGCCATTTTTTTTCACCGTCTCCTCCGGACCAAGTTCAATGATTTCTTGCAAACGCCAATCTAGCCTTTACATTTTGTTGACTAAGCAAAGGAACTCTTCTGGCTATCTGTCCTGGTAAATGTGCTTCTTGTAGTCTACGACGAACTACGCGATGAAATTACATTTCCAATTTCTGCTAAAATCACTCTTGAAAACACAAACGGGTGCTTCTTCGCAAGTGTTACAATATGGATATCCGTTGTTTTTGAAGTTTTTTTTGGGTCTTCCGCGAGTTTCGATGCACTTTTTAGGCTTTAAAGCATTTTGTACAAAAAATAGCGACCGATTCATAGTTTCTGCTATAGAACGAAGACTTTGGCCGCTTTGTTTTAGTCTTGAAAGAATGTTTCTATCCTCCGGAGAACAATGACTTTTTCGACCCATGGCTGATTTTTTTACTATATATTTTGTTATGAATAAAGATTAACAACAGTAAAATAACTGACCTTTCCAAAAAGACTACAGCAGACTGCGAACATATTAAAGAATAGAGCAATGTATTTATTGTTTTGACCAAGTATTGAAATCACGTCTGAACAAAACTAACTCACAATGAAAACAACGGGGAAGGCCTAGTTTTGTTTTACTTATGCCAGGCATTGCCATATTAAAGTTATTTAAATAAAAAAATATTGCCATGTTTACTTTCCGTTAAAGTAACTAAAATTAAACGTAAAGCAAAAATAAGCAGGTATTCTTATTTTTTCGACCATATGTGTATATTCTATTGTTCAAACTTTAAATGATGGCAAGTTGTTTCAGAATGATATTAATAGTATTTTGCGTTGGGGTGTTTATAATAGTATGAAATTAAATATTTCTAAGTAAAATTAAAATTAAAATTTAAACAATTACCCATAGAAATTTCCAAGTAGTAAATAATTATAAATATGTATCATAATATAATAATATATTTCACTGAGATATGGTAATGAAGGACCCCGGAGTCTATATTCCACATTTAGAATACATTATAAGCAAAGCAAATTCTCTACTAGGTTTCTTGAAACGAAATGCTAGAGATTTTAAAGATCCATTCCCATCAGCGGTATTATATTTTGCATTTATGTGATCGCAATTAAAATATTGTGATATTATATGGAATCTGTATATATCTGATATTACATTGAAATGTACGAGTATATAATTCGTTTAACACGCCCGAGGACGAATTCATTGCCAGTTACTTAATTTGTATACTCTGATGCAACGAAGAGTGGAACATAATATAATATTTATCAAGGATATCAGTCACAGTAGAGTTAGTTCTACTGTCAATAATATCCTTGATATCCTCCAGAGCTTCTGCAACTCATAGCCTTTAATGTGTCTACGAAGAATTTGACGAAGCATAAACTTTTTTTATGAATAGTTTAGATTTTTCGCTATATTTTTGAAAAATCACTTTTCGACAATATTGTGTTGGAATTAAGATAATTATTAAAGTAAAAATGAAGTACACAGTTATAAGAATAGATCTGTAAGGGCTCAGCCAAATAGATTAAAATAAATAAATAAATGAATTAGCTGATCAGAAAATAGTTTTGTATACATATATATGGTAAGGTTAGGTGAGGTTAGTGTTGTAGTCTGAATGGACAGACTCACTTAGACTGTATAGTCCATTGTGATACCACGGAAACTAAGGATATGGATATCTCTAGTTTCCCCGTTGAACCATTATGAGCGTCTTAAGAAGCTCCTTAGTCAGACAATATTTACGAGTATATCGTCCAGATCTCCTAGGTCCTTAAAGAAATAAGAGCTCAATGTTGATCCCCGCCAAGGCGGGGCAATTACAGAGAAGGTGTTCTATGAACTCCTCCTTTTCCTCATCTCCACAGCTCCTCTAGAAGTCACTTCAGTCTCAGTGCATGTTTTCCAATCAAACAGTGACCCGTCATTACGAATACAAGTAATGAGATGTCAGGTCTTGATAGCGACAGCAGTTTCTGTGAACGCTTCAGATCTAGACGAAGCCACATCTGTCTGGATTGATTACAGCCTCGGACAGACGCCCAGCCACCATTTGCTGCTAAATATGCTCCATCTCGCAGTAGGAGTTTGCAAGTGGCTAGAGGCATGCCCACGGATTCCAACTCGGCTGTAGTCTGTAAGGTTGGCCCTAGTCTTGCCAGCTCGTCTGCTCCGCAGCTCCCTGGTATGCCCCTGTGGCTCGACACCCACATAAGGTGAATGTTGAAATGCTGCGTTAAAATATTTGCGGCATTTTAGAGCTGATGTTGATGTTCAGAAAGACAGAATCCAGGGATTTAATGACAGCTTCACTGTCAGAGAATATGTTAATCCCCACCGTGGTAAGGACGTTATATCTCAGCCATTCTATCACGCCATTAATGACCAAAATTTTGGCCTGATAAACATTACAGTGATCAGGTAATCTTCTTGCTATACTTAGCCCTAAGTCTTTGGAGTAGACCGCGAAACCTGCCTAATTTTTTAATTTTAAGCCTTCAGTGTAGGTACCGTCTTGTACCGGGAGTTCTACATTTCCACGTATCTCTATCTGGTAAAAGTATATCTTATGGTACTTCTTGTCGAACAGTGGTTCACCCAAAGTGTAGTCAATGGTATCTGTTATGTCAGGCACCATGTTAAGGTCACACTGTAACCATAATAATTGTTTGACCACTGTGACAGCTCTCTTAGTCTTACTGTGGTAGCTGCGGCAGTCTGCATACTAAATATGTCCAGGGGTAGTAAATGAAAAATTGCATGTATTGCATCGGAAGGGATGGTGCGGAGCGCACCAGTGATGCACAGACTAGCCATCCTTTGGGCCTTGTCCAGTATCCTACAGTATATGGCCTTCTCAAGAGCCTTCCACCAGACGATAACTCCATACAACATCATCGGTCTTACTACTGTAGTATACAACCAGTGAACAATGTGAGGCTTTAATCCCCTTTGTTTTTCTATTACCCTCTTGCAGGCATATAGCGCCACTGTGGCCTTTTTCTCCCTATCCAGAAGGTTGAGCTTGAAATTCAACTTCACAGTCCGCGAAAGGAATTTCAGTACCTCCCAGGGTAGCGTTATCTTAGATGACTCCTCATCTACTCTGAAATAGTGGGCAACGATATCTCAGTAGTTTGTGGGATTTTGGGCCTATTGAAGAGTTGCCCGATTGATATGAAATTAAACACAGAGCTGTAAAATATTTGGAAGTGACGCTTACTTTAAAGATTTAAAAGGATTTACACACCTAACGGTAGCATATTCGTATCAAAAGGATCTATAAATCCAAAGGCCTCATATTTGTAACCGGTTTGAATAAGAAATTAACCATTTACCTGATGTGTTAAGTACAGACATATGAAAAGTTCCCCACACTCAAATCACATACTAATTTATTTATAATTATTTTAAGTGACCATAAACAAATAAACACTCTAAGAACCCTTAATGGAAACAATCTAATCGATCATTAGGGCAAAAAAATACAAACATATGTGTTTCCTTTGCAGGCGGACATTCCAATAAATTACAAAAAAATAGAGGGATGATTTGGTTTTCATGTGTGTTTCAAAACTGTAAAAACAGTTGTCTTAAATTACACCTAATGAGCATCGTTTTCCACATTATTTCTCATTGAAAGAAAATGTGGAAATAAACATTTCGTTACGCGTTTTTAAATGTGAATGCAAGGATATTTGTGTCCTGTTAATGCGGTCAATGTGTCCTCAGCGGTCATCGATCTTCAACAGAAAGCGAAGAAATGACCGAACTGAATGCGACTGAATGAATGAATGATTGAGTGCATTTACGGATGAAATTCCATTCATCAGCCAAAGAGTCGTTTATTCTTCATGTGGTTGATTTGAACGCTGATGTTGTGGGTATTCTCTGTCGCAATCATGGTGTGTGATGTTGGTGGTGCGCTACGAGTCTGAGGATGCCAGGGTACAGCGAGGTAGTGTGCATTTTTTTATTATTTACACACACGCACTTATTGGAAATGGACAGATGTAGATTTCGGCCATAGTTTCCACAAAAATGTAATTTCCTCAAATTTGTAATTTCACAAAACTGGGGGTGGACCAAACCTATGCGTTACTCCAACAAAATGTAATAGAAATGTTGTTCACATTTTATTGGGTTTGATTTAGGCGAGCAGCAGTACAGTAATATTAAATAGAGTGTTGGTATTTTTACATATAAAAAATTTTGGTTGCTGGCACAAATGCATGTAATGAAATTTTTTTGATACTGTTTCGAACGTTTGCATACTACCTAAGCTTTCCTCCGGATAAATTAGAATGTTGATCATAATAACATGAAATTGTATTTTATGCCTCGTTCAGGTTCTCGGTTATTTTTTTAGCACCAAACCAAAAGAACGGGTAAGCTAATTTTTTGCTTCTGAAGCCAGATAGCTGGCCTTAGATATGATAAAAATGTCTTTCTGTTGAACAAACAGAAATTCCAAACTAAACCAAATAATAAGATATCGAATTCGATTCAATCGATATATTAAACTCGACGATCCAAGTCCAACATAGACGTATTTTGGCATCTGCATTTAACATAAAGGGTGATTTTTTATTCGTAGTTTTTTTAAAAATCAAATAAAACACTCAAATTTGCATCAAATATTAAAGTTTTTTATTAGAAGCGGTAAATTGGTTTTTGCCATTTAATTTTTAAAGATAATTTTATGTAAATGTTGTCCGCGGCTCCGTCTCAAAATGCCCATTCGGAAGGTCCAATTTTTCGTCACTTTTTTTAGCATTTCGGCCTGTATTCCACGAATAACGCGTGTTATGTTATCCTGGAAGGCTTCAAAAGTGTTCGGCTTGTCCACATAGACTGACGACTTGGCATAACCCCACAAGAAATAATCAAAGGGCTCTAAATCGTAAGATCTTGGGGGTCAACTCACCAAATTCATCCCTCACCATTTCCCTTGTTTCACGAGCATTTTGGCATGTTGCACCGTCCTGATGACACCACATGTCAACCAAGTTCAACTCAGGCAATTGGGGGGAAAAAGAAAATCCTTATGGTTGAGTAACACATGCCCAATCACTGAGAACGGCGACGAACTGACATTTCACGATCGTCATTAACACTGGTCGCTACGGCTGCAATATTTTCTTCGGTCCGCACTCTACGCATGCCAGTCGATGGTTTTATGTCCAACAAAGAAAATGTGGTGCGAAATTTGGAGATAATAGCACGAATTGTTGTAGGTCGATTATGACGACCATAAAATGGTCGTATCAAACGATGCACATTTGTTACAGAGCACGAGTTTTGATAATAAATTTCAACGATTTGCAATCGTTGCTCGTTTGTTAGTCTTTCCATGATGAAATAACAGAGTACAAATGACGTTTGAACGCCATTACCAACTAGTGCTGCCAGCCTGAAAAACTTAAATCTTAAAAAATCACCCTATACAAATATTGTTATTATATTTTGACCCAAAGATAGATAAAGGGTGTCGCAACAAGAACGCAAGATTTAAATTTTTTGCCATCCGAAGTGTCATTGTTTGACATTTGAACAATCGTTATTGTTTGCTAGTAGAAGGTACGAGGTTAGTAAAAATGGAGTGCTACACGAATGAACAACGCATTCTCATTATGAAATTGTTTTACCAAAATGGTGAAAGTTTTGCGGCTACAGTTCGCAAATTGTGATCAATTTGGGGTCTCAATAATGCTCCGAAAGAGTCAACTATAAAGATATTGATGGATAAGTTTGCCAAAACTGAGTCTGTTAGTGATGTAAAGACAACAACACGCCTTCGACCAGTTCGATTAAACATGCATGGAGTGCATGTGGTCATACAGCCAGAGAAACAATTCAATTGCTGAATCAGTCATTTAAATCTTGGGTCCTTTTAGGACACCCTTGATGGAAGCGCCTAAAGTACAAGTACAAAGTATTCCTTGACCAAATGGATTCGCGATTGAGTTATGTTCGGCTCTCTAGGTAAAATGATTGCCGCGAATCTGCATGAAACTTCTTAAAGTTTGGCACAGCCTAACATTTTGCCAGATGGTGGCCTGTAATTGCAAATAAGCCATATGGTCCTTTCCGTTCTGGTACCTCCAACACAAATTGACCGAATTTTTAATGCGCAATTTTCTTTTTGGAACTCCTCATTCGCAAATTTTTGTAACTTTCGTCCATTATATTGGTTCCTAATGCTTGCCTACGGATAACGTTCGTTAAATTTCTGCCATATAAAATAATGATATATAATGAAGTATAATAATTCTACAAGCAAGACATTAAGAGCTTCATAAATCCAAAACATGATAGTGAGGATCTTCTGTGTTCATATGGAATTATTGAATTCCATAGTCGTATAGTACGAAATCGAAAAGACCACTGTATTATTAGAAGTTGTAAAATATTGGTTCTTGAAGACCTTCCAAATACAAATTTGGAAACTATGTATTTGGGTGTGCCAAATTTCATACTTTTGTAGAAAAACAAAATAGTTCTAAGGTCGATAAAGTTTTCAAATGTACAAATTATGGTGGAACTCCAATGAAAATTTCTAAAAAAAATTAATATCCAGAAACTCTACATTCCGCTAGGAATCAAGGTCACTTGACCTGACTGCCCTTGGTTATTTTTTATGGGGTTATGTCAAGCAAGAGGTGTACAAAACGAAATCCAGAATTTGACTGAATTGAGGCAGTGCATTAAAACTATAATTGAGGCGATCCCGATTTCAACCCTTCCGGCCGCAATGAATAATTTTCTGATTAGAAGTCATCTTAAAACCATGCAGTTATATAAAATAAAATTGAATTTTCTATGCAATTAAAAAGGAAAAAATAAAATACTTGTAAATTAATTAAAAAACAGTTATTTGAATTTTTTTTAATGTAGCACAATTGATGAACCATCCCGTATAAAAACAGTTACCAAAAAAAAAAAATCTTGAAAGTTGAAACGCTTTCTTTTTATTATTTCCATGGCAATAATCGAATGGTGAATAAATGGTAATTGGTGAAGAACGTCAAAGGAGCTGCGTTTTCAAATCAGTGAAGTGAACGAGCGAGCCTTTTTACACCAAACGAGGATTTAGACTGGGCGATAGTCTATCGTGCGACCTCTTCAACACACTGTTGGAGATGATTATGAGGAAAACTGGGAGATGTTACTTTGCGGAACTTCCCAACTAATCCATGATTTCCAACCTTTGTGCTAGTATTTCCTAACAATGCCTTTAGACATCTGTCTGGCGGTAGCTAAACTGAGAAAAAGGCGATTAGTTTTGAATAACCAAAATGGAGAATGAAGAAATTACGATGTTTCAAGTTTAATTTATTAACGTGAAGTTCACAACATTTATTCAAAAAATCTCTGCTAGCAATAATTGTCTCTTAAATATTAGAATAAATAAATATTTTACATTTTATTCAGAGAAAATCTTCGTATCTGGTTTACAATTATTCGGTATATACCACATTTTGGTATTTTGAATTATGAAGATACATATATTCAACTTAAAAACAAATTTCCTTAGTAAAATTCTTAACGACAGCGCAACAGGTATAATTTATATTTGATTTCATATAAGGTTTTCACAAAAGAATATCGACAAAATGGTATAGGCTGATCGTCGGCTGAAGGAGTTTGAGCTAGCTGAAATTATAGGTTGAAATGATTTCAAAAGGTGATATACATTGTATATTGACCGAAGATTTGAAGATGAGAAAGCTGTGTGCAAGATGGGTGCCGCGCTTGCTTTCAATCGATCAAAAAGGAGCATTGTGAAGATGTTTCAGTAGAGTGCAGAACTTCCCCAGTAATCCATGATTTCCAACTTTTGTTCAAGTATTTCCTAACAGTGCCTCCGGACATATATCTGGCGGTAACTAAAGTGAGAAATGGCAACTAGGTTTGAATAACCATTTAATTTAATTTATTAAAGTGAGTTCACAACATTTATTCAAAACAATCTCTGTTATTACTATAATTGTCTCTTAAATAGAAGAACAAATAAATAAATTATATTTTATCCTTAGAAAATCTTCGTCTGGTATACAATTATTCGGTATTTGGTACATTTTGGTATTTTGGATTATGAAGATATATTCAACTTAAACACAAATTTCCTTAGGAAAATTCAACAGGTATAATTTATATTTGGACAATTCATATAAGTTTCTCACAAAGAATATCCACAAAATGGTTTGCCTGATCGATGGCCGAAGGAGCTTGAGCTAGCTGAAATTATAGGCTAAAATGATTTCAAAAAGTGTTTTACATCATATATTGACCGAAGATTTGAAGATGCGAATGCCGTGTGCAAATGGGTGCCGCGCTTGCTTTTAATCGAGCAAAAAACAGCATTGTGATGAAGTTTCAGTAGAGTGTCTAGCAGTGTTTCACCGCAATAAAGCCGAATTTTTGGCATCGATTTATAACCGTGGATGAGATATGGGCTTACCACTTCACATCTGAGACCAAGCAACATACAAAGTAGGGAACTGAAAGGGGAGAATAACGTCCTAAGAAGGCGAAAACGGTTCCATCTGCAAGCAAGGTTATGATGTTTGGTTTTTCGAAAGCGCATGACATTATTTTTATTAATTATCGTCAGAAATGAAAATCATCAATGGCGAATATTATGCTAATTTATTGCAGCGCTCATGTGATGAAATTATGGAAAAAGGCCACATTTGGAGAAAAAGAAAGCATACTTTCATCAAGACAATGCTTTAGTTCACACATCTACCATTGCGATGGCCAAATTTTATGAATTACAATTAAAATTGCGTCATCACACAACTTATTTAGCTCCTTCGAACTATTTTCTATTTCAAAAAACTGAAAAACTGGCTCGGTGGTTAAAGATTTGCCAACAATGAAGAGGTGGAGTCTGTTGCTGATGGCTATTTTAAGAAGTTTGGCAGTCCTTACTATAAACAGGATACAGAAACGATTGAATATCGCTGAAAAAGTGTATCGAACCAAAAGAAGATTGCGTTGAAAAATAAAGTAAATTTTTCCTAACTTTTTTGTGCCTTCTTTGTAAGATCGGCTAGGATTGGGACCGCCTTCGTATTTTTTCTTTCAATGTCCTGCTAACATGTACAACTAACTTTTAGCATTATGAACATTTTCTACATTGCCTTGGTATCTTACAAGCGTATAATGGACGACCAGTTCCATACGAGGTATGGTGTAGCGAAACTGCAGTAGGTTTTGCTTGCGAAACCCTGATTAGAGGGTTTTCATTTCTGGTAGCACTGGAGATTAGGGGCCCCAAGAACAGTTTGGTTTTGAATGATCGTGGCGTAGGACCTTTTATGGGAGCATCGTGCTGGCTGTGGTTAACAAAACACATGTTGTCAGTGATCTTGCACTACAGCAGTTTCTGCTGAAGGTAATGCGAGAACTTGGAAAACACTGTTTTTCGTCAAATAGGTTGAGGTGTCTAGGTAGACCTTACACCTTACCGGGAGGAAGTTCACTTCATAACAGTGACTTCAAAGGTACTTTGGCTGAAAGAGAGACCAAGCCCTGCGGAAATTTTGCTTCTTATCTCAAAGATGCTTCGACTAATCCTTCCGGGATTAGTCTGAGTTCTCCACCACACAATTGATTATCTTGGTATCTCTGTACGAAATTCGCATATTTCTTGGTTTGGTTACTATGCGAGGGTTGAAGAGCTAAATATTTCAATAAAAGTGATTTCTGTAATCAAATATTGTCAATAAGTGTAAAATGTGATACTTATTTGTTTTTTTTTTAATAATAGTGCATATTTCCTTATAAAAATGTGTATTTTTCATTTTAATTTTGCTCGGCCTTTCCGGTAGTCGAATACCCGATAATCGTATTTTTGGAAAAGTCGGGTTTTTGTATAACTCGAAATAGGTTTCCTGAAAAATCCAGGTATAAGGTCACTGTAGATGCTTGTAAGAATACTGGTGCAAGTGAATTGGAGAAATTCTGATCAACATAAGGTTGCTTTCTGCTAAGAATATTTCGATTAAAGTTTATTTCTAAACAACATCGAGGAGGAGCCAAAAGGGGAGTGGGGTAAATCGTTGTATTCTACGCAAAAAATAAGCAGAGATAACGCAAAACATAAGAAGGAACAGTATAATTTTCCGAAATCTTCCGCTTAGAAATTTGATTTTTCAAAGTCGGCCAATTTGCATGTGTGCTGCTTTAAGGTTGCTGGGTATGCAGTCCATTTTCATTCGCAGAATTGGTTTTACTAAGAACTGGTCTGGGTCACCAGAAGGGTCGTGGCGATACGTCATCTTTTCCCAAGTTTTAACAAGTATCAAAAATGAAGGCAATGTAAAAACTGGGCTTTTACGTCAAACTACATAGAAATTGCATATGCAGATTACATAGATATTAATGGCAAAAAACAACAACAAGCAACGAGAAGGAAGCTGCGAAAATGGGTCTGGTGGCAGATGAGTACAAAACAAAGTTATTGGTTTCAACGAACAAAGAGTCTACTCGTTTGGGATGCTGTGTGAACGTCGACAACTATAATTTTGAAGTGGTGAAAGAATTCATTTGCCTCGTTTCCGCTGTAAACAAAACGAATGATGACAGCATGGAGATATAGAGAAGAGTATTGCTTGCTAACAGATGTTACTATAGGCTCAGCAAGCGATTCAATGATAAAGCCCTCTCTCGACAGACAAAAATTCGACAGTACCAGACGTTGGTTCTTCCTATCTTGTTATATATCGCAGAATCCTGAGTCATGACACAAGGGGATGGACCAGTACTGTCAGTTTTCGAAAGGAAAATACTTCGGAAAATATATACAGCATCATCGTCGTTAACGGAGATTTTCGGCGTCACGTGAATAATATACCTATACATATGAGCTATATAGCGACATCGGAGTGGTCAAACGCATTAATATACAGCGGTTGCGTTGGCTGGGTCATATTATGCGGATGAACCCAAATGCTTGGGCACGGAAAGTTTTTGACTACGCACTCGATGGGTGGCGCAGAAGAGGGCGGCCAAAACTCCTTTTGAAGGACCAGGCTAGTGAAACACTTTCGAAACTTAGTGTGACGAATTGGAAGAGAAGCGCAGAAGACCGAAGCGCTTGGAATTATTTTCTACGGGCGGCGTATAATAGATAAGGATGTCTATTCCAGTCGCCACTAAGAAGAAAAAGAAGACTTAGAAATTGCAGAGAAAAAAATTTAATTTCGGAATGTCGAGCAATTTTTGTGATGGACATCAGAAATATTATGATAAACCTGCCTATAAATTATGCCAAATTTGGGTGAATTTTATGCAACGAAGTAAAAGTTTTGAATTTTAAAATATGAAGCTAAGAATACATGAATTAAACCGGTCATTTGTGTGGGTGATACCAAATGGGGCTGGTCACTTGATCTATTTTTCCAAGCTTTTGCCAGAGGTTATAATACAATACAGTGAAGTCTACGAGGTGGGAGTTGAAGGGAAATCTTTCGAGTTATCTTGTCCACAAGCCGCCCAGATAAGCATATCTAAATCATTTGTGGAAAATATTGAATATATTGAACCATAATCAACTAAGGTTTAGGCTCAAATGGTCCATTTTTATTTCAAAGGAACGCACAACAACAAATTATGGGGAAAAACCTATGTATAAATTGGGGAAATGTAACCGAATATTTTTTGGGTTACATTTTGTATGACTTTTATGTGCGACTTTTCGTGTTCCCCTCCTTCGATGACTCTATGATTATCGCAAATCTTTATGAAATTTGTAAGAACTTGGCACAGTTTAATTGTTTTTACAGCCAATGATTTGGTAGAGAATATCAGCCAAACTCTTCTGGTAACTCCCATACAAGTTGA
>JAHXMU010000637.1:369915-386064 GCA_019455685.1 Philornis downsi
CAGAACAGAGAAAAAACAGAATTACGCATAAGTAGCAAATATACTATACATCAAGTGCAAAAGATAATAAAAACAAGCTTTATAGAATGCTCTATCCACTAAGTCGTAATAATACCCAAAAAATGTTGCCACACAACAAAACGCTAACGTTTATTCAATACCAACAAATCCTCCATTGTTTATTACAAATATTGAAATATTGGCCTACTAATATATGTACGTACACACATATACATACACACTCCCGTACATGCCAATATGTATTTAAAAGGTGTTGATTCTCACCCTTAGTCAGTATATCCCCAGAAGTATGCAGTATTTGCTGAAAAGCCAAAACAAAATCAACGTGAAATGTCTCATGTTTGCTTATACCTTCAATGTGTAAAAAAGAAATGTTGAATCAATAATACGTTTTAGAAACGCTAAATTCCAATGGAAATTCTTGCAATGAATTTGTGAATAGTAAGGCGATAGAGAGCAATAAATAATATTTGAGAGGGCAAAAATTAAAATACATCTGTATTTAGTTTACATCTCTCATATATGATGATTACAGTCTCGATTTGTTTTGATGAGTATAATTATGACACATTTAAACGAATTACAAACATGTGTGATTTTGATTGAAAGTATTGAAACGCGGGCGAATAGTATTTTTGTCGCCTTGAAATAGTCTATGATTTTTGAGTATTTTGGATATTAAGATTTTAGAAAAATGCTATTATAGTTTCTTTGATCTTTGAGACATGGTGCATTGACAATTTAGAATACAAACATCTAAAATTGTTATTTTGATTAAAAGTATTGAAACGCAGGCGAATAGTATTTTTGCCGCCTTGAAATAGTATACGATTTTTGAGTATTTTGGATACTAGGATTTCAGAAAAGTACTATTAGACTTTCTCTGATCTTTGAGATATGGTGATTCGACAATTTAAAAAAGCTTAAGTTTGCTGCTTATTTTGACTGAGTGTTTACTAACTCGCCTCATGGTGCCAAATACTGGTTAAAAACTGCCGACAAATATGTTTTTAAATCAATGGTTATAGTTTCTTCCAGAGGAATGAAGGTAATTATAGCAGACCTAGAAGAAAGCGTTCAAAGTAACAAGTATTTGCCGACCGATTGTATGTTTCATAACTTTTTAAGTCGATTGAACGACGTCCGTCTGCTTGATGCCTGGTTGGCTGGTCGACTTGTTACCTGTCGTAAATATTCCTGACACTTTAAAATTTAGCCCAGCCTGGTATTCTCCAATATCGTAGCTGAAGACTGTAAATGGGTTAACATCTTCTGGTACCTCCTATACAAATTGATTTGGCATTTCCTAAGTTGTAAATTGCAGCGATCCTAATTTTTGTCCATTATTTTCATTTATGATTCTTGTCAATTAATCACAGCCTTTGTGCTTTATTGTTATAGAAGTCTGGTATTTAATACCAAAAGTTCTTTATTTAAAATAAGCTTCCAATATGTTGAAAGGTTTTCTCACTCACACCGGAAAATTTATATAAATTTTCCCGATAAAAAACAAACAAAATCAAAGACTACTTTGATTCAAAATACAAATATTTAACAAGTATTGTTAACATTATTGTTAACACAGTGTTACAACAATTCTTATATTCATATCTTCTACACAGTTGAGCTAAAATTAGGCAAATTTTGTGAACGTTGGGCGTTTCCTACGGTAGGGTCTCAGAAATGGAATATATTGCCACAAATGAAGGACATACCTTCCACATAAGTGGAATTAAGTTGCAACTAGCAGGGTGAAACTTGAGTAAAATTGATAAAGTCACCTTCCACCTTCAGATAACTTTTATGCAAATAACTTTCTTGACCCATGTATTCTTAGCCACATATCTTTCAAGCCGTTGTAGTGAATCAATTTAAATTTATTTTTTTAGCACATATATTGGGTTTGGTGAACTAGTTTCAGACAATGGAAATACGGCGCATTCCTGAATTTCTTTAGGTATCTCCCATACAAATTTATAGAATTTATCGAAATGAATACAAATAAAAAAATGCACATGGTTACAGAATTTGTTTGTGATCGGTAGAAAGCTGATCATTTAAATCAATATTTTATTGAGTCTATGGAAAGTTTGAAACAAGTAATTGTGGCATTTGCTGCTATCAATCGGAACATATTAACGTCTTTGAAGCTGAAAACAAGGAAAGTTTTCGCAAGTTTCTATTGTTGAAAATGATGTCATCGACATAATCAATGATGTTAATATAGGGTGATTTTTTAACCGTAGTTTTATAAAAATCGAACAAACCGCTCAAATTTGCATCATATATTAAAATTTTTTATTGGAATCGATAAATTTGGCTTTGTCATTTAATTTTTACAGATAATTTCATGTAAATGTTGTCCGCGGCTCCTTCTCAAAGTGTCCATTCAGAAGGTCCAATTTTTCGTCATTTTTTCGAGTATTTCGGCCTGTATTCCATGAATAACCTGTGTTATGTTATCCTGTAAGGCTTCAATAGTGTTCGGCTTGTCCACATAAAATAAAAACATAGAAAAAAAATTCCTTGTGGTTGAGTAACAAATGCCCAATCGCTGAGAACGGCGACGAATTGACATTTCACGATCGTCATTAACATTGGTCGGTCGCTACGGCTGCAATATTTTCTTCGTTAGTCACTCTACGCATGCGAGTCGATCGTTTTATATCCAACAAAGTAAATTTGATGCAAAATTTGGAGATAACAGCACGAATTGCTGATTCAGCAGGTCGATTATGAAACCATAAAATTGTCGTATCAAACGATGCACATTTGCCACAGAGCACGAATTTTGATAATAAATTGCAACGATTTGCCATCGTTGCTCATTTGTTAGTCTTTCCATGATAAAATGGCAGAGTATACTGTACACTTTTCACTTTGACAGATGACCAATGCTGCCAACTTGAAAAACTTAAATCTTAAAAAATCAACCTATATTAAGCTGTGCCGGGATATGGTGATGTTATGCCACAAATAATAGTTGAGTGCAATAACTATTTGACTCTAGTATTAGTGGACGTTTGCAATAGAATTTGCAAGTGGAAAATACGCCGATAGTCTCAAAATTAATGAAATTATTCCTATTCCGAAAGCAGTGCCTATGGAAGGGCAACGTCCTATTGCAGATTTCTCTGTTTTTGAAATATTACTGCACTCGAATTCAGATTTAGTTTATGTGCAAATACCAGTTTTAGGAGAAGATTTGGAACTGAAGAAGTTGTGGCCAATGTCGTAAATTTAATTAATGGTGGCTTGGACAGTTGTTTTTTATGATGTTGCAGACTTGTTTTCGTTTTTCTAAGGAATTCGTTATTGTACATCATAAAACACTGCTAGAAAAACTGTCTAATTATGGAATTTTTGG
Organism: Philornis downsi; assembly: GCA_019455685.1. Lineage (NCBI taxonomy): Eukaryota > Metazoa > Arthropoda > Insecta > Diptera > Muscidae > Philornis > Philornis downsi. The sequence goes on from JAHXMU010000637.1 coordinate 373,304, forward strand.
CAAAGAGTTCAAACTGCCAAGTAGTGCCTTGGAACCACTTTTGTTTTCTGTTTACTTAAATTGTTTAGTTAATATGAAATTAAATGATCGGTTGTAGGTTTACCCATTTAGCGGTTTCGCCGATCTGGCAAAACTGTCGCCTGTTAAATACCTGTCATCTGAAGTGTTATTTATTTAGTGAAAGGTTCACCATTTACGAATATGAATTATTTACCAACCAAAGAATGCGTAAAAACAGTTAAATCTTGCTACAAAAGTGGTAGTTCAAACGTGGGTACTTTTGGTGCAATACGGCGTGATTATGGTCACCATAAACGACATACTGTGCAAGGAATTGGCAAGATTATAAAGAAATTTTGAAGAGATTGGAAGCATTGTTACAGATGTGATCATGGCTGTGCATCATTACAATATACACAGTGGAAATATCGTTTATGTTGGTGAAAGTGTGGCGGATAATCTAAATTTAAATTCAAAGCGTTAGAGCCGCATGATGACCGACCTTTTTTTGGCCTACAATTGAAGACTATGAACTGGATGATATGTGGTTTCACCTAGATGGTGGTAGGAGTCCCACGATATGACCGATTTTGGGTTTATTGCATGAGAAGCTTCCACTAGGTCTAATTTAATGTTTTGGCGCCTTCAATTGGCCACTAAGATCATGGGATTTGACGCCGTTAGACTTTTTTAAAGAATGTGTTAATGCAGATAATCCCCAAACGTTGGAACATTTAAAAGCCAATATTCGTCAAGTTATCGCCAAGATACCACCCGCAATGGGCGAAAAGGTGGTCGAAAGCTACCTCAAAAGGATTCACTGCTGCAGCGAATCCAGAGGCTGTCATTTAAATGGCATTTAATTTCGTACATGATGACAAGACCCAAGCATTACAATCAAATAAAAGCTTCATCGAAGTCATAGCTTTGTATTTGTTTCATTTAACTTTACTTTTGAAACCGAAAATGGATTATCCGTTATTATAAGTTATAATTGTTACAACTTATACTGCTTTCCCTTAGAAATTGTAAAGAAATTACAGTTTTTAGCTAAATTTTAATCTCATAACTGAGTTTAGTAAAGTACTGATGTTTGTTAAACTATATAGAGTTTAGTATAGGTACAATATAATGACAGATATGAAACTAGGAAAATATGGTTTAAATTAGGTAAAGGCGTGCTTATTAGTGTGATTTTTTACATTTAACCAAATACTAAAATTCAAAACAATGAACGACACTTTACGAAACTGCTTTCGACCCATAAGTGTTTACGCGATAAGACTGAAATTTCGATCAAACGGTTAAATTATATTAAAGATGTTCGAATGAAAGGTAGCAATGCGGTCTACCGTCACTCAGAGAATTAAGTATTTAATGGGTATAATGTGGACCCAATTTAGTTGAATGCCGTTCATCTGTTTGAAGGCTTTAAAGCTCTCAATGTATGGATAGAATCGGTCATTTGCATGCTGAGGACATTTGCTTATTTTATCTTTATAAATATGATCTAATACTAAAAACTACGATAGAGAGAGATGTATTATTAATTTATGAGCTTGTGAGAATAAACAAATCAGTGCTAAATGCAACAAAAACAAATCGGATCCGATTTAGACCACTCTCGCATGGAGTGGAAAACAATTTCAATATTTTTGCCGAAAGAAGTTTCTGAAGTAAAATATCTGGCTGTGACATTGCAAAGTAATTTAGCCTAGGAAAGTCATAACAGCAATTTAAAGAATAAAATTGATTCTGCTACTGGCATTTTATATAAATTAAAATACATTTTCAATAGAAAAACTAAGCTACATATTTCCAATACACTCGTTCAAAGTCATGTGAACGGTCATATAAAAACGCCTTCGTTCGAAAAAGTTTACAACGCATGCTGAATAAGACACTTAGAGATATTTTGAATTTACCCATCGTATATCTAATTCCCTCGCTCGATGAGGATGTAAAAGTTCCTGTATTCCTTATTCGTGGAATAAATCCGTATCAGCCCGTACTGTATTTGCATAGGTCTTTAAATGAAATTGAATGCAGAATAATTGAATTTACGCAGAATCAAATTAAATAGCACATAAAAAATTTTAACAACTTCAAAGTTGTTAGGTGCAGATTAGAGACCACCACATAGCAAGTAGAATATTTAGATTGCTTTGAATATAACAAATTGCTAATAGCAATTAAAAAAAAAATGTAAAAAAAATATATTCACATTTAAAGAGAATGCAAAGCATTATCTTAAACTAAATTTACAAATGCTTCTTATGTAATGCCAATGTTTCCAAAAATTTAAAAAATTCATTGTAAATAACAGAAATTATTTGTTAACATAATCAAATTGAAATTATATCGGGTTATCCATTTTTCCGTTTCAAAAGTAAAGTTAAATAGAAGCCACATAAATCAATGATTTCGATGAAACTTTTATCGCATTATAAGGTTTGGACATTGCCATTATGTACGAAATATAATGTCATTTAAATGACTGCCTCTGGATTCGATGCAGCAGTGGATCCTTTAGAGTTTAGTTTTCGACCAGTTTTTTTTTCGCACATTTTAGGTGGTACCTCGGTGACAACTTGACGAATGTTGATTTTCGAAAGCTTTAATGTTTGTAGATTATCCGCATAAAGACGCTCTTTGGCGTAGCCCCACAAAAAAGGTGTAATGACATCAAATCGCATGATCTTGGTGGCTAATTGATGACACCAAAGCGTGAAATTACTCTCTCTGGAAACTTCTCATGCAATAAATTCAAAATAGGTCATGTCGTGTGGCTTGTGGCACCGTCTTGTTGAAACCACTTATCACTCAGTTCACAATCTTCAATTGCAGGTCAAAAAAAGTCGTTTATCATGCAGCCATAGCGCTTTGAATTTCGGATAATCCACCACAATTTCACTTACAGAAGCAATATTTTTGGCTGTACTTACATTGCGATGATGCACAGGCGCCTGACCACATTTCCAACGCTTTCAGTCTCTTCAAAATATCTGTATAATCTTGCCAATTCCTTAAATAGTAGGATGATTTTAACAACCCAAAATCACCCCGTAATGCATGAAAAAGGCCCCCGTTTGAATCGCCACTTTTGTTGTAAGTTTTAAGTATTTTTACGCATTCTTTGGTTATTAAATTCATTCATATTCTTAAATGACAAACCTTTCACTAAATAAATAACACTTCAGATGACAGGTATTTAACAGCTGACAGCTTTGCCAGACCGGCGCTTTTAAAGCCACTAAATGGACAACTCTGTATATGTAAACAACGGTTTCTGGAAAAGCATCTTCAGTCCCTTTAAATTGGTTCAAATTTGCCAAGATAATGGAAAAAGCTTTCCAGAAATTTAATTAAATGTACAATTTTGAGATCTTTCAAAAATTGAAATTAAATATAATTTCTGGGAAGGTTTTTGAGATATCTCTTTAACCATAATTGTACTGTTTTAGTCTTTGAATCATGATCTTGAATATTTCTATATTTCATTGACTAATATTTCAATAACTATCACAATTAATGGTTGATCGGCCGTGACGCGGTGGATGGTACACACGACTATTGTTCCCGCGATCACAGGTTCAATCTCGCTTACAGTCACCTATCATTATTTGAGTGGCATTTACCTCAATGTGTCTGAAGAACACTTCTAATAGTCAATCTGTGATGTTCAGAATCTTTGTTAAACTGTAGGTTTCGTTGAGTGAGTCTAAAAACAGAATGCTTGTAAGCTCACTGAATGCGTGAAACCCTTCCACATCTCATTCATGGGATGGGATGCAAGGACACTTGTTTTACGAAACATAATGAAACAGATATTTTGATTCGAAGAACTAAAACGAGTGTCGTTTCTTAATCTGAATCAGAGCCGAAACTTAATGTTTTTGGTTTGGTCACGGATAACTAATTTCACATTATGCTAACTATTTTCCGATATAAGTTCAAAGAATAAACAATTCGATAAAGTAACTCAGTAATAATAATAATAATAAATAATAATAAATTTATTTACATACGAGGGCGGTTCCAAAACTAACCGAGCTTACAAAGAAGACACAGAGAAGTTGGGGAAAAAGCTCTTTGTTTTTCAACATAACCTACTTTTAGCCCGGTACACTGTTTCCAGCGATATTCAACAGTTTCTATAAACCGTTGGTAGTAAAAACTGTCAAACTCCTTAAGATAGTCTCAACCGCAGACTCCGTCTCTTCATTGTTGGGAAATTTTTTTTACTACCGATTAAATCTGGCAGATAAAGTGCATGAAGAAGCATTTTGACATTTAATTCATTAATTTTGGCTATCACAATAGTGGATGTGCGAACTGGAGAATTGTCGTGATGAAACAACACTTTCTTTTTCCCTAAATGCGACCAAATGTTTTTTTTCCATAATTCCATCACCTAATCGCTGCAATAAATTAACATAATATTCGCCTTTAATGGTTTGTCCTTTCCGAAAATAATCAATAAAAATAAATCCATCGCGACCCAAAGAAAAACAGACGCCACGAGTTTGCTTGCAGAATGGAACCGTATTCGCCTTCTTTGGCTACGATTCTCCTATTCCAGTCCACTGCTTTGAATGTTCTTTTGTCTCAGATGTGAAGTGGTGGAACCATGTCCCGTCTATTGTTATAAATCGATACAAAAACTTGGCTTTATTGCGGTGAAACGTTGCTAAATATTGTACTAAAACATCTTCAGGGCACTGTTCTATTGAAAGCAAGCGCGGCACCCATCTTGCACACAGTTTTCTCATCTTCAAATCTTCGGTAAATATTTTTGAAATGCCTATTTCGTTTCAGTTAGCTCACGCACTTTCAGCTGACGATCATCTAATTGGTCGACCACTACGGTGTTCATCTTGGCAGCTCGTACGATCTCGTTCAAATCCTGCTAACCAATATTTTACAGTCGTAAACGAAGGAGCAGACCGTCTCAGAATAGAATTTAGCTCGTCTTTAATATTGATTGGACTGAGACCTTCCAAATGGGAATATTGAATTATGAAGGGTGGCGCATAAGTAACGTATACGGGGACTATATTGATTGCGTTCTTGTACATCATTTGGTCTTAACTCGTGAACGAATTGCTTTTTATATGGAAAAAGATGTAACGTATGTAAAATTCTTCGCAAAAACCGCCTAGACCTCTCTAACTGCTGAGAAAGTCGCCTGGTGGAAGTTTCGGGATTTTCCTCAATACTTGCTTGAATTCGAACAATGGTCACTTCATTTCGAACTGCACGAGGTCTTCCCAGTACATGGAAAATCACAGATAACCCTTTGTTGCCCAAAACGCTGAACCAATCGGTAAATTGTTGGAGCGCTAGGAGAATTTCGAACATGAAAGAAATTCCGATATGATCTGAATAATCGAATGCTGATTTTCTGTAAAGAGACGAAAAAAAACTTAAACAAAAAATGTATTCACTGATCAAATCTTAATGTTGCTTATGCGTCACCCTATATAACGGTGAAAAATGTTTTCCATTTTTACAAATTCACTGAGATCGTTTACTTTTGATGGCTCAAATAGAAATACTAAACAACGTGGTGCCTTGAAACTTAAAACATATGTTTTATAAGGTTACCACTTTTCACCAAAATACGATTTTTCAAACTACTGACACCATTTATACATCAGGTCGGCTAGTTTTGTCTACACCCAACGTCTTTTGGTTTGGTGCAAAAGGCTGAGGGTTGCCAGAAGGGGCGTAGTACACGGCTATGTCCATAACAACAACAAGAGAAATTATGACTTCCTGAATAGAGTTATTACATTATATTATTAACTTCGCATGATTTTTGCAAAATCGGCTCTTTAATATATGGGTTAGCTGAAGCATCGTGTCAACGCATTCGATTTAAATTCGTAGAATGCCTGATAAAAGACTGATAAGTGCTGAATCATATTGAATTTGGAGCTAATGAATGGAGGATATTTTGTCGATTTTTCTCAACTTTTACATAGAATCACGGATGTTGTTGCCTCCTAACTATAGGAAAGCTTAAAATCCGCAAAATCGGTCAATTTATATTTGACATACTAGAAAGCGATTCATTATGATTTTCAAACTTTATTTTACCCATTGCTTAGCATGAACTAAAGTTTAAATTGCTTCAACACGCATCTTATTCGCCAGATTTGGCTCCCTCGGACTACTTTCTATTTCCAAACTTGAAAAATTGGGTCGGTGGGAAAAGATTTGCCAATAATGAGGAGGTAGAGTTAGCGGGTAATGACGATTTTCGGGAATGGCCAACTTTTTTGATTCTTTTTTGTTAGATCGGCTAGTTTTGAGATACTAGAAAGGGCGAGTCAATGCAATTCATTATGGTTTTCAAACTATATTTTACCCATTGCTTAACATGTGTCAAATTTTATTAAATTTCATGCAACCGAGTAAAGTATATGAACCTAACGACATATGAGTTAAATATGTAGGTTATTTGTACAGGGGATATAAGAAGGTGAGAGATAATTTGTATATTTTTTCTTCACGCACTGTAAAGTAATACAGTGTAGATTGCTATAATGTATGAATTAGGAGCTGCAGAGATTTATTATCGAAAAATTGGGCAATTTATCGTATAAGGAATGTACCAGAAATGGCTGCTAGATATAGCAAATTTATAATCCACAGCTATAGTCTTCCAAAATGTTTAATTAAGCTTAGTTTTAAGCAGTTTCCCGAAGATTTAGGACGGTTATTCTTTCTATTAGTTAATCTTGCAGACGGACAGACATTGCTCAATGGACTTAAAGAGTTCTGAAAAGTATTTGGTCAAAGGATATCTGGTGTTACATTTTTCCCGTATCCAATGATATATATCTTCATTTCTTTGGCTGAAGATGTAAATATACTGCTCTAGAGTGATTCCCCTTACAATTTAACTATAATAAACTGTTACTCCCATAATGTATGAACTTCAATTTGCATAACTGTAACATTTTTAACAACATTTTAAATTAATTTTAATCTAAAAATAAAATTTTTCTTTTAGGCACCATTCGTTGAAGGAAAGAAAAAACCTGAACTCTTCTTAGTGCGACAATTAAAATTGAAGTGAAATTAAACATTTTGTCTTGTGAGAAAAGCACGCGTTCGTATTGTGCCTTTGTTTTCGTTGTCAACGCAAAATAATTAAATGAAATTAAGAAAATTATAAATTAAATACATTTTAAAACAATTAGTATCGTGAAAAGTGATTAACATTAGAAAAAAATATAATTATAAACTTAATACGAAAACAAACAATTCTAAAAAACAGAACTATTTTTTAATACAAAATCCCCAAAGACGGCAAACATCAAGGATGTCATCTCATAAAACATTAAGGTGAGTACAACTAAGAACCCCAATTTGTTTTCGTTTTGGCCACATATTTGATTTCTTTTGAACTGTAGATTGACGCAAAAAAGAATTATAACATCGAGAAAAGTTCAATTTCATTTCGGTCACAATATTGCAAATATATTTAAGGTATTATTAGTATTAAAATTTATGATTCACATTCGAAATGGCAACAACTCACTTCATGTATTGATTCCTTTCTATCCTGAAAGGAAGTTGGAAACCAACAATAATTTTGTTTCTCTATCGAAAGATAACAAAACAGATATTTCGATTCTAGAACCTGAAATGTGATTTTATGGAAATTCATTTCTTAATTTGAATGGAAACTGAAAACAAATGCAATTTCGTTTATCGGTAAAAAAAGAAGCCTGACTGAAGTCGAACTGCAAAAAGTAGACAGGGTTCAAATAACTTGTTGTCTAAATTTACAATACCGGATTTCCAGAATTTCTCACAATTATTTAAAAATGTCCTTACAAAAAAACGCTTGAATCACATTCTGGTTGAAGCAATTGGTATTTCAAGGTTTTCCCAAAACTAGCCGACGGGGCGCACAGATGATGCGAGTAGTTTGAAAAAAATTATGTTGGTGAAAAATGACAACCCTATAAAACATATGCTTTAAGTTTTAAGGCGCCATGTTATTCAGTATATTTATTTCAGCCATCAAAAGCAAACAATCTCAGTAAATTTGTAAACATGGACAAAATTGTGCCACCGTTATGTAAATTAATATTTCCATTTGAAAGCTCTGTCCGACTAATATTAACACCGAGCTAGATCTTACTCTGGGAGAGTCTGCTACTTCGTTTCTTCTTCTTCTTAGATGGCGGCTGGAATAGACATACATACTTATCTATTATGCGCCACCCGTAGAAAATAATTCCAAACGCTTCGATCTTCTGCTCTTCTCCTCCAATTCGTCATACCAAGTTTCGGTATTATTTCAAAAATCTGGTCCTTCCAACAGAGTTTTGGTCGCCCTCTTCTGCGGCGACCATTGAGTTCGTTGTCGAAAACTTTCCGTGCCGCAGTCCATCCGCATTACATGACCCAGCCAACGCAATCGCTGCATATTAACGCGTTTGACCACGTCGATATCGATATAGCTCATACAACTCATTGTTCATGCGACGCCGATACTCTCGGTTAACGATGATGTTACTTCGTTTACGACTGTAAAGTATTAGGCAGCAGAGTTTAAACGAGACCGTAGGAGCTTTCAAGATGAACACCGTAGTGGTAGTGGCGACCAATTGAGGTGTGCACGTTTAAGAAGATCCACAAAGTAGTATTGGATGATGGTCGGCAGAAAGTGAGTGAGCCAGCTGAAATTATATGCATTTCAAAAAGTGCTATGCATCGTATATTGACCATAGATTTGAAGATCAGAAAGCTATGCGAAAAATGGGTGCCGCGCTTACTTTCAATAAAGCAAAAACAGCTCTGCAAAGATGTTTCATCATTGGCGATGTTTCACCGTATTTCAGTAGACTGGAACGGGAGAATCATGTCCAAAGAAAGCGAAGACGGTTCCGTCTGCAGGCAAGGTTTTGACGTCTCTTTTTTGGTATGGGCATGATATTGAATATCTTCAGAAAGGAAAACCCATCAACGGCGAATGTTATGTTAATATACTGCAGCGTTAGGTGATTAAATTGTGGTAAAGAGCACCGCATTTGATGAAAAGGAAAGTGTCGTTTCATCAAGACAATGCTCCAGTTCGTTCATCCACTATTGCGATAGCAAAAGTTAATTAATTAAAGTTCAAATTGCTTCAACACTCATCTTATTCGCCAGATTTGTCTCCCTCGGGCTACTTTCTATTTCCAAACTTGAAAAAATGGCTCGATGGGAAAAGATTTGCCAATAATGAAGAGGTGGAGTTTGCGGGTAATGGATATTTGCGATAATGACCAACTTTTCTGATTCTTCTTTGTTAAGTCGGCTAGTTTTGGGACCACCCTCGTAGGAACTTTGTGTATTTTTGATTTAGATTCCAGAGGCTGAAACAAAACAAGTAAATCTATTTTTAGATTTAATTTCGTTTCTTTGATCCCCGATATAAAATGCCTGCATATTTTTTTCTCTACATGAATGATTTTTTGGTTACAATACATGGTGACGCACGAATCGTGCTGCGGTGTAACACTAACTGTCAATAGAGACAGTTATTTAAAGATATTCTAGATTTTCTACCCAGAACTGCCCCGAAGACGTCTGCTTTTTAAGAGCATTTAGTTCCAGCAAAATGTAGCAACTGCCTATATAGCCAGACCAGCTATGGTGGAGCTCTAACGAAAATTCCCAAATAAATTAATATCCAGAAACTCAAATTTCCGCTAGTCCCCAAGGTCACCTGATCTGACTGTCCAGACTTTTTTTTATTGGGTTATGTCAAGAGGTGAACAAAACGAAACCGAGGAATCTGACTGAATTAAAGCAGTTTATTAAAATAATTATTTGGCGATCCCGACTTCAGTCCTTCAGGCCGGAATGAATAAGTTTCTGACCAGGTGTCGCATATACATAAATGGGCATGGAGGTCATTTACTGTCAATTATCCTCAAACCTAATTAGTTTTACAAAATAAAACGGAATTTTCTATACAATAAAAAAAAACATAAATAAAAAAAAAACATTGATTAGAAAAAGGTTATTTGAATTTCTTATGGTACTACAATTGGCGCGCCACCCTATACAAGAAGTTTCAAAAGAAATGTTTTATTTAGTGGATCGATTAGAAGATAAATCGTTATCGATAAAATTTTTAAAATTGTTAAAATGGAATTATTAGTATTAGAAATTTTAAAGTACATAATTTGGTCCAACATATTGCGTAAATATTTTACCAATTTAGATAGTCCATAAATGCTAGTTCTGTAAAAAAACAAAATTAAACAAAATATTGTAATTTCTTTCATAGTTCCAATTTTCTTCTACAATGTCCAGAAATGTATTTAATCTGTGTGTTATTAAGTATTAAATATTTTACGTATAAAATAAAAATTGATCAGATTAACGCGAAATATATAAACCCGAATCACAGTAAATTCTAACATAAGGATGCCCATGTTAATCAAAAGAAATAAATTAGAAAATTAGAATTAGATATTTTAAGGTACAGAATTTGGTAATTTTTTTCTCAAAAATAATATCGTCCAAATTCAAGCCACCGCTTTGGTTGCGAACTGTAAAATTTCTTGTGATGGCTCAACAGTCTATATGCGTCCTTCATAGCTGTAATTTCCTAACAGATATTTTCTTTCAAATGCGCTAGGGAAGTCAGTCTATTGGCCTAAACTTTAAATTTAAGATAATTGCAGAGGCACAGAGTTTAAATGAGGACATCGTTCGGGTCGATTTATGCCACCTCTAGTGGAGATTAATTTGCCATGGAAACATTTTAAGAACTTGGGGCAGTGATGTACATATTGTATGTGTGTGACGTTGCAATGCCCTTGTGAATCTATTTTCTTTAATTATATCCAGGACATTTTTATAATTTGGACAATAAACTTTTCGGCAAACTTGCTGTACTTAACGTAATCGGATGCCCCCTTGCCCTTAAAAAAATTAAGAGACGATAATAACTCGAGGTAGCATCGCAGGCCATATGGCAATTTTAGGCGAATGAAGGGGTTTCTTGTGCCTGTTTTTTGGACTGATTGGATTCCAGTAACGGCAATTCTATTTGTTTACATGTCTATTACGATGAATATGAGCTTCATCTGGAAACAACATGTTGGTAAATGTTAAAAAGTGCTGGTTGTCTGGTTTAATTATCTGGCTGGCTGACATCCTTGGGCCTTAACATTTTGTAGGCGGCGTATAGTTTTAGGTCGTTATGCAACGTGCGGTGTAATTTAACATTAATATTTAAAGAACTTGTGCGCTTCGAAATTACAATGTTGGGGTCGTCACGAACAAGACAGCCCGAGATTTGCCTTGCTCTGGTCAAACATCAACGTATTCAACTGAAGTTAATGTTGATGAATTGAAAGAAAAGGTGACTGAAAATCATCATATAAGTTTGAGAAATATAGCCGCTGAGCTTTTTTTATTTCATAAATCAGAATGAAAGACGTGAGTTTTCGTCAAAAACTCAATGGAATAAAGGTGACTGAAGATATGCTAAACGAGTCGATTCTGACGCGACATTCATAAAACGCATTACAATTATTGGGAACGGTGTCTGCCAACTGAGTCAAAAACAAAAAGTCCATCAGAAGTCAAATTAATGTTGACTGTTTTATTTGGTAATCGCTTTGCTGTGCAGTCGGAATTCTTACCTGAATGTCAGAAATTGAATAAAGAATATTATCTGGGCAGAAGAATATTATTTGAGCATTTTCGATGAAGAATTAATGGCAAAAAGTCATGGATTGTGAATCCCGAGTAATCTCACAAGGCTGTTATTGTGATGGAATTTCTGATCCGGAAATCAACAAATGCCATCGAGTAACCATTATAATCACGAGATATGGCACTAGATGACTTTTTTCTCTTACCAAAATTTAAATTACCATTGCCTCGACCCGCTTTCGGTCAACAAAATAACCGAAATTTTTTCCGCAAAATGTGTTTGAAAAATATTTTGATGATTTGCTACCTGCCATACGAATTGACTGGTTCTCCTTAAGTTTTTGTTCATTGTACTGTCTTATAATGCTTGACAGAATTTGAAAAAAGTCGGCATATTTACCTCGCACCTTATGACGCCTTCCATACAAATGGTCATTTTAATATTTTCATTTTTCATCACAATTTTTTTGATTTTTATCTTTAATTTATTTCCACTAAATTCAGTCGAACTTGATACTATTCAAAAGTAAGCTAGAATGAGTTTTGAAAATGAAAGTGGACTGCAACGTCTTTCCTCTTCCGGCATCTCCCATTCAATTTGTCTTAATTTTCCGAAATTTAATTATTTTTGCCCGTAATCCTTAATTCGCAGGCTGCAGCAACCAAAAGTTTTTGTTTACAATTTTAATAATGTGGGAAAACTTGAGAAACATTGACCAAGTAATTAAGTTTCTTCTGCTGTCTCCCGTATAATTACACTATTTAAGCTATATATTGTTAACTTCGTATCTATCGAGCAGTTGCACTGAACTCAGTTGAATTCAGAACACATTATACGCTTAATGAATCTAGTTTTGTACTCTTTTTGGTGCCTTCTATATAAATTTATCGATCTATTAAAATTATATTTCTTCTCCAAAAGCCTAAATTCGTAGTCTACAATAGCCTAGATTTTTGATAGTTGCCCGCCCTGGCCCGCCCTCTGATTCAAAATCAGCCACCATCTCTACAAAATAAATATATTGAATAAACTCTAATTAATTTGCGTTTTTTCTCTTTCTGCCTCATTTTATATACGAGTA
>JAHXMU010000637.1:386074-405652 GCA_019455685.1 Philornis downsi
AACAATGTTAACTATCAACTTCATATATGACTGAAGTTTTTGGCGTTTTGAAATTCATCTGAAAAATAAGATAACATTGTCCTGGTATAAGTTTGATTGAGAAAGAATTCTTCGTTTAGGCACAGTGGGAGAAAATGTCAACAGGAGGGTATACGAATTGAACTTAAAGAAATCAGTGTTCTGAAAATGTTCTCAAATACTTGTATGTCTAATTTGGGAAATATATATCACTAGCTATGTCCTGTAATGATTTTGCTTCTCCTACGGTGCTTTAGTCGTGCACAATATCCTATATCCTGGAAATAAAGAAATCACCAAATTTTGGTATTTTCTTGTATTTTAGTAAGTTAATTTACTTCATTATATAAAGTCTGAAGAGTTTTCTTTGTTTTTTTCTTTTAAAATAGTTTTATAGATTTCTCCTAACCGATAAAATCATAGTTTTTAAATATATTCTCATGTTTTCGTCTTAACAGAGCTCTGTTCACTCTTTAACAGAGCTCTGTAACCAAATTGTGGTTTGTGCCTTTGCTAGTTAAATTTGAATTTATCTTCACGCACATGTTTTCCATACTTATGAATTCTCTGTTTTGATAGAAAACCTTATGTATGTTCTTGCGATAAAATAAATTTTTCATTTGACTACATAAAGAGTTTCCAATCTTCCAATTACTGTTGTGTTGAATAACAAAACCGATGTCTAATTCATGTTACTTGCTACAATGTCCCGTAAGTTTCTACCTTATTTTTTGAACAACCTTTGAATTAACATTATAATGGTTGCGTTTCCTTGGTATCCTATATAGGATACCGGTATAGGATACGCATCGAGCTTAGCAAAATTAACTTGGCAGCATTGCTATTTATGAAATGTTTATTCATTTTGTTTGTTCTTATTCGTAATCATTTTATCATCTACTTATAAAATAAACGTAGCTTATTGCTCGCGCAATTAAAACTAAAATTGAATTGGAACGCATTGTGTGGGCAATAACACACAAAACCAAAATTAACAACCTGTATTTAGGTCATTTGACGTTCTCTTTCTTCTTTAACTTTTCTGTTTGCTTTTGCGTAGGAGAACTTGGTCGCATTGTTGTTTTCCATACTTTTCTACTACTTTTTTTTTGTACAATTTATCCCCGTTTTGCTTAGGGTGCCAAATTATCCCCGTTAGCATATATCGGATAGCATTTGTATGGCGAAACGGGTATTTTTTGTTCAAGAGCGTTGCGTTATAATTCTGCAAAACTTAGAGCAAATACAGTACATTATTATATTGTAATTTGAAATGGAATTATACAATTTACATATCTGCCAATCTGGTTTCAAAACCACCGGTCTGGCAAGGCTGTCAGCTGATAAATACCTGTCATCTGAAGTGTTATTTATTTAGTGAAAGGTTTGCCGTTTACGAATGTGGATCGAAGAATGCGTAAAAATAGATAAAAACTTACTACAAAAGTGGTGTTGCAAAGATGGACTTTCAATCGAACAAAATGTTCTTCAGGGATGAAGCTCATTTCTCACTCGGTTGTTACGTCAATAAGTTAAATTTTCTGATATGGGGCTTGGAGAACCCAGAAGTGATTGTGGAAAAGCGATTGTATCCGAAAAAAGTGACTATTTGGTGCTTATTATGGTCTGGAGCTGTCATTGGACCATATTTTTTCGAAAATAAAGCTGGAGGAATCGTTGCTATCAATCCAGTGCGCTATGGCCGTATGACAACCGAGTTTTTTTTTTTTCCTGAAAGCGTAATTTTACGTTTTGGCGACGTCATTTGGCTACCAAGTTTATGCGATTTGACGTTACTAAACTTTTTTTTGAGGGGCTACGTCAAATATTGTGTTTACGCCGAATGTTGGAGCATTTCAAAACCAACATTCAAAAAGTTATCGCCGAGATACCGCCCGAAATGTGCGAAAAAGTGGTCGAAAACTATCTCAAAAGGATTCAGTACTGCAATCAATCCAGAGGCGGTCATTTAAATGAAATTGTATTTCGTACAGAATATTATGGTCCAAGCATTACAATGAAATAAAAGTTTCATCGCAATCATAGCTTTATGTGTGTTTCATTTAAATTTACTTTTGAAACCGAAAAATGGATAACCTGTTCGTAGAGTGAAATGTTTCTATTTGGATGATTTCGTATTACCACCGCGTAATTTTCCACCGTTACACTACTCTTGTGTTATGTTGCAGCGTCACTTGCTGGATCATTCCCTTCGATTCAGCATTCAGTCAGTGTATTCAGCAACCTGTTTACTTTTTAGACATGGTTGGATTATTGTACGAACAGCAAAAGAACGGCGAACAGATAGCAGAAAGTATAAAAGTGTAAATGAACATATTCTTGCATCTCTTATAGGCATTCTTCTTACATGCGGCATTAGAACGTGTATGTGTGTGTGTACATATACAAGTATGGGTGTGTATGCTTATGTGCCTGCTTAGAAATGATGGTGTATAGAAATTGTTCAGCTAGAGGTTTCCTCGAACAGAGATTTTCTTGGTAATTTCCCAAAGTCGCTGTTGACGTTAAAAGTTGTCTGGTTGCATGGATTGACTCTGGCAATGGGGGGGGTGGTGGCAGCGACTTCGGAGCTGCCGTAGATATCGTCTAGGGTGGAAGGAGGGTGGTTGGATTTGTTGGGTGCTTTGTGGGATGATTTTTCTCTTCTTTTCTGTTGTAGAGTTTTCTATGTTTGCCTTTGAGATTAGTTGTCGCAGGTGTTGTCACTGGTGGCGGTGGTGGTGGCTCTATGTTTGCTAGGTGTTCACTCATTCGTTGTCGCTCATGTTTGCCCTGGTCTATCTGGAAATTCATATTATCCGTAGCAATTTTCCTTTAGCACCAAAATCGTTAACGGCTGACGGCAATTTTGGCATTGAATTTTTTGTATTTGACTGCAAAATTTAGTGCATTGGCAGACCGATTTTGCAATATTTGGAAATTTCTGCAGATGTTTAAATTCAATGAATATGAATGTTTTTAATTCAGATTTTTGTTTTTGTAACAAAAACATATTGGAATAGAATTTATTTGATTTCCGCACTAAATATATTTTTAACGGAGATCTAAGTCCAATTTCATTTTATTTTTGATACTATAAAGTATGATTTCTATAAGCTACAGGGTGGCACAATAGAACGTGCATATTTAAAAAATAGATTAAAAAATAAATACAAAAGGTATGGTTAAAATAAATCTAAGGCATTGTAGAGTAATAAATGGAGTTTATTTTTTAAAAATAACATCATCTAACTGGTGACCCTCTCTACGACGGCACTCCTCTAACCGCAAACGAAAATTATTGAAAACTTTCTTCAGTAATACTGGTGTAATGGCTGCCATTTCACCACTGATATTCTCCTTGAGCTGAACGATGTTTCTTGGACTGTTCTGTTCCAGTAACGACAATTTTGACGGTTTACGAAGCCATTCATAAGGAAATGAGCCTCGTCAGAGAAAAGGTTATTGTCAAAGTTGAAAAATCGATTAAGCATTTCATTAGCAAATGCGAGCCTTGCTATGAAGTCAGACTCTTTCAATTCTTGTGTTAATTGCAGCTTATATGAATTCAGTTTAAGATCCAATGTTAAAATTCGTTGCGAACTTCGTCGCGATAATTGTAAGACAGACGATCTTTTGCGAGTCGACATTTGTGGATTTCCTCGTACTGACTCCATAACTCTCTCAACATTGTCTTCGGTCCTAGATGTTCTTGGGCGACCATTTGCTTGTGGTTTAAATGTTGAACCGGTCTCTTCAAAACGCTTTACCCATATTTTAATTAAATTAGCACTCGGAGCTTCACTAATTCGCCGTAGTCCATATTCAGCACAATATAGTCGCTTAGTAGCAATATATGAACGAGAGTTCTCGTAAAATGCGCGCACGCAAAATGCGCGACGGTTCCCGTCGAAGTGATTCATAGCGACTGAAACTCCATGAGCCCGTCAACCCAACGATGTAGGCGCCCCCCCGCCAGCGCCTTTTCTACCCCGCAAGAAAAGATGATGCAATATGTACGTTCTATTGCGCCACCCTGTATATCAGCTATGATTTCGATCAAACTTTTACTTCATTATAATGCCTGGACCTTGCCATTATCTACGAAATACAATGTCATTTAAATGACCGCCTCTGGATGGGTTGCAGCGGTGGATCCATTTGAGGTAGTTGTCGACCACTTTTTCCCAAATTTCGGGCGGTATCTCGACGATAACTAGGCGAATGTTGGTTTTCAAATGCTTTAACGTTTAGGGATTATCCGTGTAAATACGGTATTTGATATAGCCCCACAAAAAATGTCTTACGGCGCCTAATCGCATGATCTTGGTGGCCAATTGATGTCGCCAAAATGTGAAACTACGTTTTCTGCAAACTTCTCATGCAATAAGTCCAAAATCGTTCGTGTTTTGTGACTCGTGGCACCGTCTTGTTGAAACTACATATCGTCTCAATTGTAGGAAAAAAAAGTCGGTTATCATACGGTTATAGCGCTCTGAATTGACATCCGGATTATCCATTTCATTTTCACTAACCGAAACGATATTTGCAGTGCGTATATTGTGATGATGCACAGACCTGACCACAACTGTAACGCTTCCAGTCTCCTCAAATTTCTTCATA
The DNA here is from genome assembly GCA_019455685.1 of Philornis downsi. Taxonomy (NCBI): domain Eukaryota; kingdom Metazoa; phylum Arthropoda; class Insecta; order Diptera; family Muscidae; genus Philornis; species Philornis downsi. The sequence goes on from JAHXMU010000637.1 coordinate 390,716, forward strand.
ATATTGCTAGTTCCTTGAATAGTAGGTCAATTATGATGACCAGAATCATACCGTAATGCATGAAATGTACTCGGAACATCAAAATTTTAAACCTTAGCCATTAGCCTTTTTCCTCTCTTTTAAAACTGATTTGAAATTGCTTGAAAATGTCCTCGTATCTTTTCATAGTAGTGCATTGTAACTTCATTAGAATTCTAAACATTGTTGAAACCAAATCGAATGATAAATGATTGGTATTCAACGATTGGTGTTCTACCGAACCAATGCGGTGGTCTTGATTTCATCAACTTTAGTTTAAGGTGAAGATATTCACTCACGTTTCTCTTGCCCCTCCTCTGCACTGATTTCTTTCCCCTACCGTTGGATGATACAAACTTCTGAACATATGAAAAAGGTAGTTTAATAGAGTGTAAATTTGCAAATTACAAATCATCATTCAGGTTAATGCATGGTTACATTCTTTCAATTGAAAATATTTTATTGCATTATTGAGGCTTGGCGTTGGGAGCGCTCGTGCGTTACAAAATAATAAATAATAAATAGGAAATTGAAATTTTCAATTTCGTCACATTTGATACATTTCGCTGAATTTAATTCTAGTATGGTAATCATTTCGGTTTTATACTGGCATTGAAATGAAGACTCAAAAACGTTTACATTTGGTGCGGGATAGGTGTTAATGGTTTAGGGTGAACACAAAACCTCTTATTCGATAGAAATGTAGTGGTGGTAGGTGGATCAAATACATTTCATCTATACAATTTGCAATTTGTTTTCTTTAATGATGTTATATGTCTGCTTCACCGTTCGAAAGTTTCTTTGAAAATGTATTGTTTTGTAAACAAATTGCCACAATCGGTAACAACATCTGCAGAGACAAGGTTGAGGTCCTTGTATTCACTGAGGATTTACGTACCTAGCGCGGTAGCCGTTACAAAAAAGTTTTTATTTGGGAATATCAATCAATTTCTTATGTCTCTATTTTTATCATATATCATATCGTGAAACATATTTTTATTCAGATCAAATAATAATATGTTGAGTCAAGTCATTTTATTTTTAATAAACAACAGTATTTAATGATGATAAAAACTTTTGTTTACAAACAACGCTCCGATTTACCATAAATTTATAGGCATACCAGCAAGTGCTTGTTACTTTGTACGAAATCAGTAGCAGAATTCCTCTTTAGTTTATTTAGCACAAGTTGTGGGAGCGTTCTTGCTAATTCTCACCTCTCAGAACTACATTCAGCCAGACTTATATCGAACAGAAATTCGTTCAAAGAACCATGCCTCGTCAATATGAAACCCTGACTCTAGTTAAAACCAAAATCGGAACCGTGTAGCTGATCACATCTGGACTGCCATCGGTTTGTCACACACTTACACAAAACTGCCCTACATTCTGTCCTACCTAGGTATTCTATGGCCTCTATATTCCTCACAAGGTCTATATATCAGCCACCGAGCATCTTATTTTCACCCAGAAGTCCACCGCTCGTTTCTACATTTAAAAGAAGTTCACGAGGGTTTTACGTGAGTCTCGTCGTGAAAGGCTTACCCACGGTATGCGACACACTGGGCATATTACAATGCGATTGGACTATCTAGGAAAAAGGGCTGACAGTCTTGGTACTACCGCAATTGTCAACCCTTTCTTCGCAGCCGGGAGATACCAAATTGATTATGCTAGTATGAAACATGATCCCCATTGGCGGAGGTAAGATCTATCTTACCACCTCTGCTACTTTACAAGTAGCACCCGATTCGAGCACAAAGTTTCTACCAGCGATTTTGGCATCAGCCACAATCCGCATGATACTCCCTTTAAAGGTCCTACACCAAATGATCAGACGGAAACTCAATCCCGGGGCCTCCTGATCACCACGCTATCGGCCAAACTCAGTGGTTGGAGCTGCGTCACAAATCAAAAAAAAAAAAAAACAGCTACTACCAAATTACGATTTATACACCATACTTCACGGGATTGGTCGCCCTGTGGCAAAAGAATGCAGGCTGGACATTTTAGCCGTTAAAATTTAGCCGGCCGATTTAATCCGGCCATTTGTACGATTTCAATCGTTTTTTTCTGCCTCTAAAAATATGAATTTGAATAGCGCATTTAGCCTGCATGATGAATACGGGCACCAATTTTCTTAATTTGTGCTTTAGCCATTTAGGCTTAGCGGCTGTATCGGACTTGACGGCTTTTACCCTGTTTCTATCGCTAGAAGCAATGAAAAACTCCTATTTTAACGCCTGTTTACTCTGCAAGGGTAAAATGGACTTAATTTGCTCTAACCGCTTGGGCTGGGCGATTATACCGTATTCGCCCCTTGTTTCTACACCTAAAAGCACAAATTGCCAACAAATCATTTATATTATCTATATTATATATTATCCGCATGCCTGCTGAAGAGGGAGAATTTAGACAAACATTTTCTGATTACAGCTATAGTCATTTGAACTGGGCTTTGCCGCCGGTTTTATCTCCTTTTACCCTGTTTTTATCCCTAAAGGTACTAATTTTGATAAACTTTATCGTGTATATATTCTTTATGTAAACACAAATTTCTTGTGATACTAGTTTTAGTCGTTTGGTCTGTCAGCCAGTATTACATCAAACTAAGAAATTGGTTTCACAGACTTATTCTTTTAAATAAATAACTTTTTAATCAAGGCTTTTCTGTGCTCTGCACTGTTTCTCGTCTCGTGTCCCATTCCTATGTGAGAGGGTATAAATAGTTGTAACACGTAATAAATTTTGAATTAAAATTGTTCTCATTTTCGACAAAGATACGGTAAATCCAATACGTTTATGATGATGGAAATATTAGTGAGGTTAGAGGTCATTTTCACAAAGTTTGTGAAATTAATTTTTTTTTATAAGAATCTACAGTCAAAGACAAAGTTAATGCGTATTTGGTTAACTCATTTACCAGACATGTCGATTACTCGATTACTCGGAATGTTCATCAAACACATCGAGGTAACCGCTCAAATAATGCTACATATGTGTCTCTTTGTGGGATTGAACCTGCGAACATGCGTACGATAAATGGATGCTTTCACATAGACGTATAAGCTAGGACACTTTTCACGTTGAAAAAAAAGATGATAGAAAACACTTCCCACATTGAAAATAGTTATAGAAAATAGATATCTAGTAAAGAGTCATTGGATACATTTTCACATGGAAAAGTGTCATGGAAAATACCTTTCATACAGAAAAGCTTTGGATGGTTAATAGGCACTCCTTATGAGTGATGGCGTTTACGTAGATATTTTTCATGAACGAAAGTGTCATGGATAGTTTTTTTTTCATGTAAAAAGTGATATAGAAGATTCTTTTTTTGTAGAAGTGCTATGGTATACATTTTTCATATACAGGGTGGCGAAATAGAACGTGCATATTTAAAAAATAGATTAAGAAATAAATACAAAAGGTATGGTTAAAATAAATCAATCAATTCAATCGCATTGAGTAATAAATGAAGTTTATTTTTTAAAAATAACATCATCTAAATGGTGACCCTCTCTACGACGGCACTCCTCTAACCGCAAACGAAAATTATTGAAAACTTTCTTCAGTAATACTGGTGTAATGGCTGCCATTTCCCCACGGATATTCTCTTTGAGCTGAACGATGTTTCTTGGATTATTACTGTAGACTTTGTGTTTGAGGTATCCCCACAAGAAAAAGTCAAGAAACATCAAGTCTGGACTACGAGGGGTTCATGGGATATCACCTCTTTTCGGAATCAGTCTGCCAGGGAACATCTGCTTCACCACCGCCATGGAGTCATTTGATGTGTAACAGGTAGCTCCATCTTGTTGGAACCAAGTTCTGGAATTCACTATTCTTGAACTTTCAATTTCTGGAGCCAAAAATCCGTCCAACATCTCAACATAGCGTTCCGTATTAACCGTGACGTCTTTGCCCTGCACATTTTCGAAGGAAAAAGGACCAATTATTCCTCTGCCAGAGATTGCTGCCCATACTGTCACTTTGGGACTATGCAACGGTTTCTGGTGTTTGATTTTGGGATTTTCACTGTTCCAGTGACGACAATTTTGGCGGTTTACGATCCCATTCATAAAGAAATGAGCCTCGTCAGAGAAAAGGATATTGTCAAAATTGGAAAATCGATTAAGCATTTCATTAGCAAATGCGAGCCTTGCTATGAAGTCAGACTCTTTCAATTCTTGTGTTAATTGCAGCTTATATGGATGCAGTTTAAGATCCAATGTTAAAATTCGTTTCAAACTTCGTCGCGATAATTGTAAGACAGACGATCTCTTGCGAGTCGACATTTGTGGATTTCCTCGTACTGACTCCATAACTCTCTCAACATTGTCTTCGGTCCTAGATGTTCTTGGGCGACCATTTGCTTGTGTTTTAAATGTTGAACCGGTCTCTTCAAAACGCTTTACCCATATTTTAATTAAATTAGCACTCGGAGCTTCACTAATTCGCCGTAGTCCATATTCAGCACAATATAGTCGCCTAGTAGCAATATATGAACGAGAGTTCTCGTAAAATGCGCGCATGCAAAATGCGCGACGCTTCCCGTCGAAGTGATTCATAGCGACTAAAACTCCATGAGCCCGCCAACCCAACGATATAGGCGTCCCCCCGCCAGCGCCTTTTCTACCCCACAAAAAAAGATGGTGCAATATGCACGTTATATAGCGCCGCCGTGTAGAAAGAGACGCTTCTTTCTGAAAGGCAATAGGCGCAAGGGGAGAGTCTTGATATACACATTTTATATAGAAAAATTGCAAAACACTTTTCATAAAGAGGAGTGCAACGGGTAAAGAAAAGTATCAATTTTTCCTGTAGAAAAGACGTATGGATGGTACTCACCGAATAGAAAAGAGTCTTGGAGGACATTTATAATAAAAGAGTAAAAAAATTCCGTTTGTCCAAATGTCGTAAATTAACTCTCTAAACTATAACAATAATGAATTTTATGGATTTTGTGGATTTTATGAATTTTATGGATTTTATGAATTTTATGAATTTTGTGAATTTTATGCATTTTATGAATTTTATGAATTTTATGAATTTTATGAATTTTATGAATTTTACGAATTTTATGAATTTTATGAATTTTATCGATTTTATGAATTTTATCACGAATTAAACGATCTTTTTTGGAAACTCCTTCAATTTTACTGATGTTCAGAAAATCTTTATATTGACCTTTTCACAATATTTCGGGCAACATCGGGCAGAAAAATTTAAACTTTAATGTCTTTAAGAAATATTATAGTAATTAAGAGCTTTGTGTTATGCTAAAGGCATCCAAAAAAGTAGTCTTATTCTGTGCACCAGCTATGTGAATCAACTAAATACCTTTTTTCATCCAAAAGTTGTTGAAAATCCCCTGCAAAACCATTTCCAACTTAAAAATCCTTCCTATATTTTACCACATCCATGCAATTCTTTGTACTTATTAATAATATTGGTATTTTTAAACAAGCCGGTAGTATTAAAATGATTTCTGGAAGGAAACCTATACCGCAAAATTCTTTGCAATCAAGCTTTTTTATTATTCATTTTTTATATTAATTTCTTTTATAGCGAATATTATTTGATTTTGTCCCAACAAGAACGTAAGATTTAAATTTGGCGCCATTCGAAGTGTCTTTGTTTGACATTTAAACAATTGTTATTGTTTGCTAGTAGAAGGTACGAGGTTAGTAAAAATGGAGCGCTACACGAATGAACAACGCATTCTCATTGTGAAATTGTTTTACCAAAATGGTGAAAGTTTTGCGGCTACAGTTCGCAAATTGCGATCAATTTGGGATCACAATAATACTCCAAAGGGGTCAACTGTAAAGAGATTAATGGATTAATTTACCAAAACTGGGTCTGTTAGTGATGTAAAGACAAGAACGCGCCTTTGACCAGGTCGATCGACCGAAAATGTCGCAGCTGTACGTGATGATGTCGCTCAAACTCCATTCACCTCAATTCGACACCGAACTCAACAAATTGGTGTCTCCAAATCCACCACTATGCAGCGAATTTTGACGAAAGATTTGCATCTTTAAGCATACAAAGTTCAATTGACTCAGGAACTGAAACCAGCTGACCATGGACAGCGAAGGGAGTTCGTTAATTGGGTATTGGAGGGACAACATGAAAGTCCTGATTTTGCCGAAAAAATCATCTTCAGTGAGGAGGCCCATTTCCATCTTGATGGCTTCGTCAATAGGCAAAATTGTCGCATTTCGGGTGAGGAAAATCCTCCAGTGATTCACGAGAAGCAAATGCATCCTTAACGTGTCACTGTGTGGTGTGGATTTTGGGTTGGAGGAATCATTGGACCTTTTTTTTTATGAAAATGAGGCAATGGTGTTCGGTATCGTGAAATGATAACCAGTTTTTTCGTGCCTACAATTGAAGAAATGAATGTGGAGGGCATGTGGTTTCAACAAGACGGCGCCACCTTTCATTCAGCCAGAGAAACAATTCAATATTGCTGCATCAGTCATTTAAATCTTGTGTTCTTGTTGGGACACCCTTTATTATTTTATTAGCGAACTTTTGCCAGCTCTAATAATACATCCCATGGCCATTCCAATGCAAAGTGGCAAAGTGTCCTTGATCTCTTGCAAAATAAAATTTTTCAGCAGCTTGCACACAAATTGCCGTGATTGCCGAGGTAAATGCCATTAACAACCGCTATGTTCACTGTTCTTCTTCCTTTTAATGCGTCATAAGTACTGCAGCAAACTCGTCAAGCGTTGCCAGTGTCATCGTACAACGATTTAAAATCATATTTATTGCAGAATGAAATTACACATTTCATTTTAATTTTCATTAAGTTATTGACATTGCAACATGTGTCAATTTTCCCAGTGCTCCTTGTACTCGTATTCTGACAGCATTTTGCCTTTACTTTCCTCATAATTTTCCATCAATCAATAATAGTAATAATTGTTGAGTTTTTGCAAGTTCTTGTTCTTGTTTCGATTGCTTTCGCTCCGTGTGACATACCGGCAATGTGTCTTGATATCCTTTTAATGAAAACAAAATGATAATTTCACGCTTGATCTGATGGAATGGGCAATTAAGAAGCTGTTTGCCTGGTGCAGGTGTTGGCAACAGAACGTGTTGAAAGAGTTGCTCGTGGAATGTGGTGGATGAGGGAACTTAATGTCGATTCTCATTAAAATCATAATGAAGCAAATAATAATATAAATAAATTATGCCACCTTTGGCAGATTGTCACAGATTGCGTTGCAATGTAATTGGATTGCATTGTGTTTTCGGAAATTGAAATTGAAAATTGTGATAAAGGGCGAGATAAATTGCTTATTTGAAATTCTGGTACAAATTTGTATGTGGAGGAGATTTAGCCGATTTATACAATAAGTCGCCTAATGGTTATTTATTTATTTGTTGAACAAAAACGTAGCCTTGTTAGGAGATAAATCTGTAAAAGATTTGTCCAGGTAATGGCCCGAAAAGAACAAACGATATGATACAGTGTTGTTGATTAATGTGACATCGTGAAAAAACTCAATTTACTTTTTATAATTCGGATGAATTATTTTTCCTTTATTCATTTGAAAAATAATATTACTTTTATTAAATCTTTTTAATGGTTTTTTTAAAAACAATTAAATTTAAATGACCTCCACACTGGGTGACCCATGTGCGACGTCGTTTTCCATTATTCATCTTGTATTAGTTACCGCCTGATGGATTGCATAGGGGATTTTGAATCATTTAAATTTGTTGATTTCGTTTTCTAAATCTTCTTTCATACACCAATAAAAAAAAAGCTAAAAATAAACGTAGTATGGTCGGCAGACCTTGAGGTTCAAAAGGAATTTGAAGTTTCTTGATGTCATTAGAAAATTATAGACACAATTCTGGTGTAACAGTCAATCACATGCGACAGTCAATGCTATAATTTAACTTCGGACATAAACTGGAATTGCCATAAAGGTCTATGCCCCGGAGCTCGTCTTATGGATATTTAACACCATTTTGATTAAGGGTAGAGGTAGACGAAATGTATACCCGATCATGAGGAGATACGCTCCGAATGTTAGAATTAACAGTGAGACGATTGCCAGTGTGGTCGAACTAAAATGTCGGGGTGATGCTGCGATCCGAAATCGATTTCAAGAACAACGTTGATCACGTTCTACAAAAGGTTAGGGGGACTTTCCACAGGTACCTCAGGATCCTAAGTAAAGAGGTTAGACTTTTGATTTATAAACAGTTAATTCGACCTATTATCGCATATGCTTTCCCTCTCTGGTTTGGTATTTTGTCTGCTCAAATGGGAAGAGTTCCTGTTTGGGAGAGAAGGATTCTCAATGTTTATTTGGATCTTTGGCCATTTGCGGGTCTTGGTGGCTACATTAGGAGGCCCTTTTGCAGGGCGACTTATGATTCCATTAATGTTTTTGGTAGAGGGTGCCTCTGTTCTTCTTGAGGGAGGCGCATATGGTGGAGAAAATTTTGCTTAAGAAGACCTTTGAGTTTGGCTCTGAGTCACGAGATGTTAGTAGGGTGGTTTACCTGACACCAATGCGCCTTTTTGCTTTACGGAATGTGGGTCTCCTCTATGAAGGAGAAAAATGCTTATTCTATAGAGTGTCCCAACAAAAACGCAAGATTTAAATGACTGATGCAGCAATTGAATTGTTTCTCTGGCTGGCATGCCCATCCACATGCCCTTCACATTCATTTCTTTAATTCTAGGCACGAAAAAACTGGTTATCATTTCACGATACCGAACACCATTAACTGTTTGCGCTTGACATGCCTCATTTTCATAAAAAAAAGGTCCAATGATTCCTCTAGCCCAAAATCCACACCACACAGTGACACATTGAGCATTTGCTTCTCGTAAATCACTCGAGGATTTTCCTCACCCCAAATGCGACAATTCTGCCTATTGACGAAGCCATCAAAATGGAAATGGGCCTCGTCACTGGAGATGATTTTATCGGCAAAATCAGCATTTTCATGTTGTCTCTCCAATACCCAATTAACGAACTGCCTTCGCTGTCCATGGTCAGCTGGCTTCAGTTCCTGAGTCAATTGAACTTTGTATGCATGAAGATGCAAATTTTCCGTCAAAATTCGCAGCATGGTGGATTTGGAGACACCAATTTGCTGAGCTCGATGTCGAATTGAGGTGGACGGAGTTTGAACGCCATCATCACGTACAGCAGCGACGTTTTCGGTCGAAGGTGCGTTGCTGTCTTTACATCACTAACAGACCCAGTTTTGGCAAATTTATCCATTAATCTCTTTACAGTTGACTCTTTTGGAGCATTATTGTGACCACAAATTGATCGCAATTTGCGAACTGTAGTCGCAAAACTTTCACCATTTTGGTAAAACAATTTCACAATGAGTATGCGTTGTTCATTCGTGTAGCGCTCCATTTTTACCAACCTCGTACCTTCTACGAGCAAACAATAACAATTGTTCAAATGTCAAACAATGACACTTCGAATAGCGCCAATTTTAAATCTTGCGTTCTTGTTGGGACACCCTTTACCACAGAAGGATGAACACTAGTGTGCTTCACAAATATATGCAATTTTTTTACCAAATTGTCACGCCTCTTCTTTTTATTGTTGTAGATTATAAGTGAATTTTGAATTTCGAATTTAAGATAAATCGGTTAAAAAGAAAAGGTTGAATTTTTGAAAATTCTGAAAAATTGCTATATTCGTATCCAAAATAATATTAAAAAAACACCATATTAGGCTTGAATTTTTATTTATTTTAATGTTTCAAAGATATAATAAAAATAATATTTTCATCTTATTCAATGCACTAAATTATTTTTCATAGTTTTGAACTGCTTCTATTAAAGATTTTTTGCTTCTATCAGTTGGTAGCATATTTCGATTTAATTCGACAACTTGTAGGACTTCATTTTTTGTTAGCGCCTTATTAAATTTGTCAAATAATTTTACTACTCTCTGCTGTGTCATTAACTACGCGTAAATTATTAACTTTTATTTTGCCATTAAGGTGATCTGAATTGCTGCTCCCAGTTTCAGGAGAAGGATGTATAAATGAGTAGTTTATTTTTAGTTTGGAGAGCATACGTGCCATTCTTTTTGCGGATAAAAACCCTCAAAAAAGGCTGGATATTTAAAATTGCTGGATCATCTCTTACCAATCGCGACATTCATTCGCCGAATGATGTCTGCTTTCTCAAGGCAAGTCACATTGTAGGAAAACCAAGCAAAACCGACTAGCTCGTCAGACAAATACCACAAATGACGTTCTAAAACCTTTCTTGCTGCAATTCCAACTTCAGAGTCAATAGCTTCGTGTGCCTTGAAATTTTTCTACAACTGCAGGACACAAAGCGGGAAATCTTCCTCGGTAAGATTGAAAATATCCTTCTGCTTTTTGAACAAAAATATTCTCATGACATATAAGAGTTTAGCCATCCATCGCGCATGATGGATGGGTCCTGGTGCTCGCCAAAGATCAACGTAAGCTCCATTCGAAGCATGGACATCGCTCAGGAGCTGTTGAACGTCGTCAACGATGATCCATATTTCCTCAAAAAGGCCATAACTGGTGACGAATCATGGGTGTATGGCTATGTCATTGAAATCAAAGTCCAATCATCCCAATGGAAGCATCCAGAAGAGTCAAGATGGGTCCTGGTGTTCGCCAATGAATTTTCGTCGGTGGTTTGCTTAAAACAATCAACGTAAGCTCCATTAGTTCGTGATAATCATCTCTATTTTTTTGTGCAGTGACAGCTTTTGTTATAATTTCTAGAGTGTGATCAACTAGTTCTTTAGAAACTACATTCAAAACGAGGCCTTCTTAGCTCTCTTGTAAAATATTTTCCCAAACGTCCCTAAATCTTTTAAAAAGGGGAATATCCGGAGAAGTTGAGGGTCCAAAGCAAAGCTTAAATACTTGAGAAAGAATTATCTCCAGCATATGATGTCTACACGCAAGCCATAGTAGGTGACAGTCGAATTTGGTTTCGAGTAGAGCAAAACAAACGCCTTTTTGAGTACTCTCACCGTATGCCGTTGTCAACATTTCAAGTGTTTTTGAGCATTTAATCCCATTTTTTACACAAAATTTGATGCAACTTTATTGATCCATTTTTTCGATAGGAGAAAATCGCCGAACACTCAATACACTTGTCTTATTTATGCCTCTCCCAAGCAAACTAAACATGCTATATGGATAAAACCGTCAACATATCTTCAAGACAACATGCAAAAAAAAAAAATAATAATAATCGAAAGTCGAATGTACGTAGCCCGCGAAATTTGAAAATTCACCATATTTGTTGGACACACCTCGTACGATATATGAATTGTTATTGGCAACTATTGTTTACTATAAAATATAATTTCTGCAATTAAATAAACGTAAAAAAATGGTGAAGCCGCACATACATTTGGAGAGAATTCCTTTTTTGGATAATGCTGGGAAGAAAAATTCTATCAATATCTTTAAGTAACATTTTGGTAGCAACATCCACCAGCTGTCTTGTACTTGTGGTTACCACTTTCATATAAGTGGTTACCACTTTCATATAAAGATAGCAAGACAATTCGATCATGCAACATGAGCGAGATCTTTGCTTTGAGCACCGATACAATTACTTAACATTTCCTTGATCGTCACCTCGATAAGTCTGATGAACAATTCGAATAACCACCAAGTCAAGCAAAAGATTCTCAAATTAAAGTTCGGAATTGTCTTTAAATTGTGGGTCTCGCTAAGTAAAAACTGGAATGTAAGGTCACAAAATATAGGGGGCTGTCCCGTAACTAAAGCATGAGATGCGAGGGTTCTGCAGAAATCAAGGACCGTCTCCGATATGAATTTAATAAAATAAAAAAAATAGTCTTGATTTGTCTCAGTTTGTGGAATTTAAATCTATACATTTTTTCTGCTTCCGACAACTGACTCAGAATTGTTTCCAAAACGAAATTAATTTGATTTTGATTCTTACACCGGAAACGAAATTACAAACAATTATGATTCTGATTCAGTTTATGAAACATTTTGTTTGTATAGGTGTGATCAAAAAACAGCTGTTATTTTCCAAATTTCGTGAATTACGTATATTCGATTTTCGTATTTTGTTTTTTTCTGTTATGTTTTTACGGATGTTTTAGGCATGAAACGTGCGGCAGCGAAGATTTTTCCAAAATTGCTAAACTTTGAGCAAAAACAACGTCGTATGGACATCGATCAGGAGCTGTTGAACGTTGCCAACGATGATCCAGATTTTCTTAAAAACGTCATAACAGGTGACGAATCATGGGTGTATAGCTATGACACTGAAACCAAAGTCCAATCATCCCAATGGAAGCGTCCAGAAGAGCCAAGACCGAAAAAAGCACATCACGTTTGGTCAAATGTGAAGGTTTTGTTCACTGTTTTCTTCGATTGCAACGGCGTGGTGCATTATGAATTCCTGCCACAAGGTCGTACGGTTAATAAGGAATACTACCTTGAAGTTATGCGCCGTTAGCGCGAAGCAATTCGTCAGAAACGCACAGAATTGTCGAAAAAGCAATTATGGATTTTGCACCATGATGACGCACCAGCTCACACATCGTGAGTTTTTGGCCAAAAACAAAACCGCAATCATGCCTCAACCACCGTATTCATCGGACTTGGCTTCCGCTGACTTTTTCCTCTTCCCAAAACTGAAGACAACGATGAAAGGAAAGTGTTTTGCTACGATTGAGGAGATAAAAGACAACTCGAAACAGAAGTTGTTGGCGATACCAAAAAGCGCGTTTCAGAAGTGTTTTGAGGATGGGGAAAACGCTGGCATAAGTGTATTATGTCTGAGGGGGATTACTTTGATAGGGACAAGATAGTTATTGATAAATAAATAAATACTTTTTGAAAAAATTGAAAAATAAAGGTTTTTTTTTATCACACCTCATATCATATGACCAGTTTCAATTAAAAAGAAATGGACGACATTTTTTAGCCTGTTATCATAAAAAGTTCACAACGATAGACGAACCAATCGCCTATGAACGAAAGCTTTGTTAACAGGGTTTGTATAAAATGTATTAAAATTTTCAAAAAAAAAAAAAAAAAAAAAAATAATGATAATAATAATAATTAATATTACATAGTTTTTCAATAATCAAAAGTTGTTTCAATAAAAAATAAAAGCTTTTCGGATCGAAATTTTTTCAAATTACAAGGACGAACGTTTACTTTTCGAACGAATTGATTGATTTATTTTATGGAAACAGGCTGTTTGAGTTGCTGTAAACATTTCTGAGAGTCTGGTATCGTAAATTCAGAAATTAAATTATTTGAACGTTTTTTACCTTACATAGTTTGGCGCCAGGCCTATTTTTCTGTCAAGAAACGATATCAGATATTCAGAGAATAAATTATTTGAAGAATTTTTACCTTTCGCAGTTTGATGCCAAGAAACGATATCAGATATTCAGAGAATAAATTATTTAAAGAATTTTTACCTTTCACAGTTTGATGCCAGGCTTAGTTCTTTGCCAAGAAACGAAACTGCAACATCTGGTTCCAGTTCTGATTCAGGCTAAAAAACGATACGGCATAAAACTATTTTTTCATGTCTTATGCTAGAATCAAAAATTTCTAATGTACTTTCAATAAGTTTACAATATCAAATCCGAAACGAAACTGAACTTTCGTGAAGGTTCCTGACAAAAATGTAAAAAAAAACCGAATTTATTTAAATATTATTTTCATTGAAGTAGGATTAGCTGATGTCAATTAAATATACGCAAAATACACAATTTCACTGCGAGCATAATTGATATAAACGATTCAAAGAAATCAAATACAAAACAACCATTTAGTAACAATTTTTTTTTTGTTATATGAATTAATATTCGACATTATATAGGTATAGTAGAACAATTAAAGGAAATACCGAACAATTGTTTAGAACTTGTGCTTATTAAAATAAACGCAATATCAATTATTCCTCCAGGAACATTAGAGGTTCATCCAAAGACAGTTGTGCTGTATAATTTGCATTACACCGACTTTATGTAACTGAAAATAAAGTAACCAATTATGCAGTTTTCTATACCAAAAGTCTCTTAAGAATATTATTATTTTTTTTTTTTGAATGTTTAGATTAACAATTTTTTTTTGCAAAAAGTGTTGGGAAAATCTTTCTATAAAGCGATTTATATTTAAAGACATTATTTATAAAGAATGATATCTGCAAAAGTATTTTCTGCTTAAATGTTTACTTTCGAGGCACTTATAGGAAAAATGTCTTCCGAGAAATTCCATTGAACACACATTCCTTAAAGAGACACTATTAGTATAAAAATGGGTCACGGAAGATACCTTTCGTACAGAGAAATACAGAAAACCTTCTTGGAAAATTCTTGTAGGAAAGTGCCATTGAAGACACTTTTCGTATAGAAAAGTGTCATGGAACGCAATTTACGTATAGAAAAGTTTCGTGGAAGGCACTTTTCGTATAGAAAAGTTTCGTGGAAGACACTTTTCGTATAGAAAAGTGTCATGAAAGGCGGTTTTCGTATAGAAGTGTCATGGAAGGCACTTTTCGTATAGAAAAGTTTCATGGAAGGGACTTTTCGTATAGAAAAGTGTCATAGAAATCACATTTCTTATTGGAAAGACACGTTTCGTATAGAAAAGTGTCATGGAAAGTACTTTTCTTATTGAAAAGTGTCATGGAAGGCACTTTTCGTATAGAAAAGATTCATGGAAGGCAGTTTTCGTATAGAAGTGTCATGGAAGGCACTTTTCGTATAGAAAAGTTTAATGGAAAACACCTTTCGTATAAAAAAGTCTCATTGAACGCACTTTTCGTATAGAAAAGTTTCGTGGAAGGCACTTTTCGTATAGAAACGTTTCGTGGAAGACACTTTTCGTATAGAAAAGTGTCATGGAAGGCAG
>JAHXMU010000637.1:405662-441678 GCA_019455685.1 Philornis downsi
TAGAAATGTCATGGAAGGCACTTTTCGTATAGAAAAGTTTCATGGAAAGCACTTTTCGTATAGAAAAGTGTCATGGAAGGCACATTTCTCATTGGAAAGGCACGTTTCATACAGAAAAGTGTCATGGAAAGTACTTTGCTTATTGAAAAATGTTATGGAAGGCACTTTTTGTAAAAAAGTATCATGGAAGGCACTTTTTGTATAGAAAAGTCTCATGGAAGGCACTTTTCGTATAGAAAAGTGTCATGGAACGCACTTTTCGTATAGAAAAGTGTCATGGAACGCACTTTTCGTATAGAAAAGTGTCATGGAACGCACTTTTCGTATAGAAAAGTTTCGTTGAAGACACTTTTCGTATAGAAAAGTTTCGTGGAAGGCAGTTTTCGTATAGAAAAGTGTCATGGAAAGCACTTTTTGTTTAGAAAAGTGTCATGGAAAGCACTTGTCGTACGTTTTCAACCCAAATTTAGTATGAACTTTTTTGAGTGTGGAGATGTTATATATTTGCTATATCAAACGATACACACTTTTCTTCTTTCGGGTGGAGGAACAAAAATAAATCAAAATCACTTCAAACGAGAGAAGTGAACATTTGACTATTGATTAAGTAAGTAGTTTGCAATTTGTTGATAATATTAGAATATCAAGCACAAAAAATTGACTCTCCCTAATAATGTTTCATAAATATTCTTATAATTTTTCTACGAATTACGAATATTTTGTCAATAACAAAGACGTTGGAAGGACAAATACGAGTATTTTCAACACAACACTATTAAGTGAGTTATTTATACGAGCTCATACGAGTACACAAAAGTTGTATTGACGTATGTATTATTGAATAATGAATAAGCCATGTTGTTGTTGTTGTTGTCTATGAAACAATTCAATTGTTTTCGGTTTTTCGTATTGGCTACACTAAGCCTACCAAACAAAAGCGTGGGTATTATATTTATACTCATACATACAATAAATATTGTTAATAAATATTTGCCCTCCCTACTTAACTCAGTGCATTTGTGCCAATGTATACGTATGAGTATTTATTTCATATGTACGAGTGTACGTACACAAATGCACTGACACCTACCTATACCACCTACCAATACAATACTACATTGTGTGGAAAAAAGTGTGTCAAGGATATTTGTTTAATTCAAAACTACATACATACGTAGCTAGGAAAACACATTTATAAAATTGTATATTATTTGAAATAATTGAGGTAATTTTTGAGATATTTACCTACGGAAATGTGTGTCATACGAAGGCATTAAAAAGGGTACGTAAATAAAGAGTAAGTAATCAATATTAGTGAAGTAATTTATAATCCCAAGGAATTTTATTCCATTTTTATTTTATTAATTGCAAAAGGAATTAAATATAAATGGTACATTATTATACAACATTTTGGGCTTAAAATAATCTAACACCCAAAGGTTGCCTTGCTTAGATAATTGGAGATATCACTGGCGAGGTGGAGCTTAAATTCTTTTCATATGTAATATCAGCAACTAAGTTCTCGCTGTTTTTTTTTTTTTTTGTATAAAAATGCAAATTTATTAGGATTCATTGAAAGTATTACCCATCGTTAGCTACTACTTTTTTCCATCTTTCCGACAAAGCTCGAATTCCATCACAGTAAAACTGTTCATCTTTTAAGGCTATCCACGAATCTAGCCATTCCTTGATGTCGTCATATGATATAATATATGGGGAATATGGGGAATGATATAATATATGGGCGGATAGGGTAAGACTTTCCATTTCAGCGTTTCTAAGTAGGTTTTAACGGGCTTGGCCACGTGAAGCCTAGCGTTGTCATGATGGAGAATCACTTCTTCGTGGCTCTCCGCGTGTTGCGGGCGTTTCTCGTGCAAAACTCGACTCAATCGCATTAAGTGAAGTCTTTGCCGATCACCAGTGATGGTTTTGCTTGGTTTCAATAGCTCGTAATAAATAACACCGACCCGATCCCACCAAAAATATAGAGCATAACCTTTGCAGCGTGAATATTCGTCGGAGGCGACGACGTAGAAGCATGACCGGTCAGCCTCCATGACTTTCTTTTCTTTGTATTGCTCTAATGAATTCATTTCACCTGTTACAATACGATGATAAAATCCTTCCTTTTATGTCGCTGAAGCAGTGAACAATTGCGCAAAAACGATGTTCAACCTCCTTTGACTTCAACTCATAAGAAACCCAATTTCCTTATTTTTGACTCATTCTCAACGTATTCAATCGCTTGGAAATGGCTTGGCGGGTAACTCTTAATACTGAAGCAAGCTCTACCTGCATTTGACATGGATCCCCATCAAGCAATGCCGTCAATTCAGTGTCTTCGAACGTTTTTCGTCTTCCTTCACGCAAACGGTCGTCAACATCAAAATAGCTGTCTTTAAAACGACGGAACCAATCTCGATACGTTGTTTCACTTAAAGCAACATCTCCAAAAACGTTTTGAAGCTCTTGATGAGCTTTAGCTGGCGTTTTCTTCGATTGAAAGAAGATAATCAATACTTCCCGCATATGATGATTATTTGACAAAAAAAAAAAAAATCATATATATTCACACGGCCAAAAGAATATGACGTCACAAGAAAATCATTAATGCGTCGAGGCGGTATGTTTACCATATGCCTAAGCTTGGCTCATGACGTTTATCGACTACCACTTACAGCTGGCGCCATCTGTTGGCAAACAGCGGGAACTTAATTGCGCACATAACAATTTTAGTAATATATTTATAACTTAGACTTCTTTTAAAATAATTCTTTTTAATTTGTAGATTTTCTCAGATGAGTTTTGCGCTATTGAGTCCTCACTCTGCAAAATAGAATCAATCGGGAAAATATTATGTAAGTGCAAATACCGGGTTATCCATTTTTCGGTTTCAAAAGTAATGGTGAATAAAGTAAAGCTTTAATTTCGATTAAACTTTTAGTTCATTATAATGCTTGGACCTTGTCATTATCTACGAAATACAATGTCATTTAAATGACCGCCTCTGGATGGATTGCAGCAGTGGATTATTTTGATGTGACCACTTTTGCTCACATTTCGGGCGGTATCTTGGCGACAACTTATTGAATGTTAGTTTTGGATTATCCGCCTACATACGGTCCCACAAAAGAGTCTAACAGTATCAAATCGTATGATCTTGGTGACCAATTGACGTTGCCAAAACGTGAAATTACTCTTTCTGGAAACTTCTCATGCAACAAAGCCAATATCGGTCGTGGCTCATGGCACCGTCTTAGCGAAACCACTACATATCATCTAGTTCATAATCTTCAATTACAGTTCAAAAAAAGAAATCGGTTATCATACGATCATGGCGCTCTAAATTGAATTTCGGATTATCTGCCACAATTTCAGTAACAGAAGCGATATTTTCGGCAGTGCGTACATTGCGATGATGCACATGCCTGACCACATCTGTAACGCTTCCAGTCTCTTCAAATTTCTTTATAATCTTGCCAATTCCTTGCACAGTACGTTGATTATGATGACCATAATCACCCCGTAATGCACGAAAAATTCCCCACTAAAATCAATCACTACTTTTGTAGTAAGTTTTAACTAATTTTACGAGTTCTTCGGTTCTTAAACGGTCCATATTCATAAATAGCAAACCTTTCGCTAAATAAATAACACTTCAGATGACAGGTATTTAACAGCTGACAGCCTTGCCAGACCGGCGACTTTGAAATTACTAAATACCGTGGTTTAAGCGTTTTAGTAAATACAATTATAATAAAAAGAAATTCACTCGTTTTCCAATAAATAACTTTAGTAATCTGTATCTCATTTCGCATAACTCAGACCGGGTGACACTAGATGGCGTTAGAAAGATAAGATTTCGTATTCAAAAAACTACTCAGACAGTTTTGCGATTACTTGATTTAGTATCGTTTAAGTGCGAGTCAAGTGCGGGCATTAACAAAGAGATATATTTAACAGATTTTCTTCGGTAAAGGCGAGAACGCAAGACAAGCGGTTGAAAATGTGAATAGCTTTTGTTGGTCCATTCGTTTTAATTAATATTTGCGTTTCCTAAGCCTTTTTCTCGTCCCTCCTTTTGAATGAATTATTTATTAATTACATATCACATCCTGACAATTGGCTCTATTTTCTTTGGTAATCGTCTTCAAGCCTTGGAAACGGCACTTGTGAATTGAAAACGAAATCAATTAGTCTTCGATTTTTTTTGCTAAGGTCTTTCTTTTTTGCTTAGACAGCCCAATGATTTATTGTAGTCCTTAAAAAAGATTAAGGCAAACAGAATAGTGTTCATGATTCTAATACTGCAATAGGTAAGAATTTATAATTTTGGTTTCGTCAATTCCGTTTCGGTTGTTTTGATGTTAGAAATGCAACACACTCTGGAAGAGTGTCGAAAACATCGATAAGATAATAGAAACTGCCAAGTCCGACCATCATATAAGCACTGCACTGGAACTGAAGTTGCAACAAAACGCTATTTGGAACTTTTTGAGTAAGCCTGGATACAAAATGAAGATCTATGTAGGGGTATCACATGAGCTAACGCAAAAGAAACATCTCATGGACGCAATTACCATCTGCGAATCGCCACTGAATCGAATCAAAATCAATCCACCGCTGAAACGAGTGATGACTAGTGATGAAAAGTGGGTTACTTGCGACAACGTCAAGCGAAAACTATCACGGTCGAATTGCGGTGAGCCGGCGCAAACAGTGGTCAAGCAAGGATTGACAGTCAGGAAGGGTTTGTTATGCATTTGATGGGATTGACAGGAGGTCCTCTGCTATGTGTTGATCTCCTACCATCAAATTCTTAATTTAGATCTGTACTTCCTTCCATCAAAGGAAGCAATCCACAAGAACCGACTAACTTTAGAAAACAAAAGTGGAATTGTGTTCCATCAGGACAATGCCAGGCAACACACATCGAAAGTGATTCGTCAGAAGCTCCGGAGCCCGGTAGGAAGGGTTTTATGCATCCACCTTATAAAACGTACCTAACAATAATTGATTATACGAGGCCGCCTCAAAACTAGCCGACCTAACAAACTAGCCGACCTTATTTTTCAACATAGTTTGCTATTAGCTCGATACAATTTTTCGAGCAATATTCAATGGCTTTTATACCCTGTTTATATTAAACTCAAACTCTCTAAAATTGTGATCAAGCGCAGACTCTGCCTGTTCATTGTTGGCAAATCTTTTACCACCGAGTCATTTTTTCAGGTTTGAAAATAGAAAATAGTCTGAAGGAGCTAAATCTGGGGAATAAGGCGCAATGAAGCAATTCAAACTTTAATTCAACTAAACTGAAGCATTGTCTTGATTCGCCAAATGCTTTATGCTTTATTTCCATAAATTCATCACCTAAATGTCCGACAAGAAGTACCATATACTTAAACCATATAGAGATACATGGGCATGCAGAACTGCTGATATAAGTCTGTATGTCGACTTCTACACTGACGGCACAAAGTTCAATGATCAGGTAGGTTTCGGGGACTATTCCAAGGACCTGGGGCTGACCATGGCGAGAAGGCTACCTGATCACTGTAGTGTTATCAGACCGAAATTTTGGCCTTTAGATAAATGACAGGATGGCTGCGATATAACGTCCTCACCACGGTGGAGATTAACATATTCTCTGACAGTCAAGCTGCCATTAAATCCTTAGATTCTGTCTTCCTGAACTCAACATCAGCCCTGAAATGCCACAGATCCGTTAACGAGATAGCTCAGTATTTAAGAGTTGGTGTCCGTGGGCATGCATCTAGCCACTTGCAAGCTCTTACCGCAAGATTGGGCATATTCAGCAGCAAATGGTGGGTGGGCATCTGTCCGAGTCTGTAATCAATCCAGAGAGATGTGGCCTCGCCTAGATCTGAAGCGTGCACACAAACTGCTGTCGCTATCAAGACCCTACGTATCATTGCTTATATCCGTCATGATGGGACACTGTCTGATTGGAAGACATGCAACGAGACTGTGACTTCTGCAGGGGCTGTAGGTATGAAGAGGAGGAGGAGTCCATAGAACATCTTCTCCGCAATTGCCCTGCACTGGCGAACAGGCGGGGATCAATACTGATCTCTTATTTCTTTAGGGACCTGTGAGATCTGGATGATATAGATATTGCCCGACTTAAGAGCTTTTTGAGGCGCTCAGGATGGTTCAACGGGGTAAACTAGCGGCATCAGTATCTCTAGTTTCCGTGGTATCACAATGGACTATACCGTCTAAGTGAGTCTGTCTATTCAGACTGCCACACTGATCTAGTCTAACCAATATCTGATCAGGTCCGCTAACATAGAATTTGGCGTTTTACTCATGACATTCGTCGAAATCTTATTAGCGATATGTAAAAGGCTGATACCGCAACAATCGGTACACACACTTAAATCGCCGGCTTGGAACAAATGTCTTAATACTCGTACACTTAAATCCCAATTAATCGCTTTGAGCGAAAAACTCATTTCAACTATTTCATGGAAAGAAAATCGCCAAGTAAATGACTTTCTATACAAGGGTAGTAATATATATTTTGCGGAGTTTCATTTGACAGTAACGAACGGCATGACTAATTTACTGTAGAAATGATTTTGAGGGTAAGATCTTGCGTTTCGTCTGGATCTTGTTGTAATCCGTCGTGCGACGGAATTCAAGGCCTGGAAAGGGTATGCACTTATGGGAACGGACTGGTCCATTGAGGGTGTAGAGAGTATGAGTAGGGCTGAGTATAGGGGGCTCTTGGACGAATGTGTCTTGTCGAGATGGCAAACAGGTAGGGAAGAGAGACAGAACGGACGTACTACATTTAGGTTTTTGCCAGATGTTAGGTTCGTTGGAAGAAACCCTGACTTTGGTTTTAATTTGTCTTGGTTTCTTGCTGACGAGACATGCGCGAGTCGTGCATGTTTTCTGCGAATGTACCTTATATGCAGATATAAGAGACCTCTAGGGATTAGCGATAACTAGGTCAGGGAATGACTGGGTAGTCAGCAATATGCTCTCTACTTAGGGGGTTTTGGCTAGAGCAACGGTGTTTGCTTCTAGAGCGCTTGCTCGGCGGAGAGCTACTATGACGTAGTTGTGGGAAGTGGGTTTGCTGACCTTTTCAAGGCAGTCTGACCTGTGGGTTGAGCGGCTGTGGGACTGTTGAGATCATGCTGATCCCACAATCCCGTTTAGCTTGATTGTTGGCAGCTGTGTGCTCGTGTGCAGGGGCACCAGTAGCTGGGTCGCAAGGGGTTGAAACTGGGAGTAGATTATCTACAGAGTTAGACTATCTACCGAGTTTGACCAGATGTTTGTCTGGTACTGGGGGTGATAGGGATACACACGGCCACACCTCCGCTTATAGGGATCATTTTCCATTCTAGCATAATCAATTTGGTATCTTCTGACTGGAAGAAAGGGCTGACAATTGCGGTAGTACCAAAATTGTCAGCCTCTTTCCTAGATAGCCCAAGTTTTACTTGGCTACCACAGGGGGGGTGGAGTTGGCAGTCGCATTGTAATATACCCAGTGTGTCGCACACCGTGGGCAAGTCCTCCAAGTCGAGACTCACGTAAAACCCTCGTGGACTTATTTCTTATCGATCACTTTATTAGTTTAGTATATCCTACTTTATTGGGTTTTACTGAATTTTAAATGTAGTTGTCTAACTGTATTAGTATATACATTTTTTTTGTTTTGTCCACTTTTAATTACCTGCATTAAATCATAAATATTTTAAATAGATGTAGAATTGAAACAGACACATCAGTTATTAACAAAAGGTTTCAATTAAAATACTCTATGGACGAACTTAAAATAAGTTCAATAATCTTGTATTACAGTTTAATCCCAACAATATGCCAAAAATGTTAATATTTCAAAACATGTGAAGAGCAACAGCAAAAACAAAACGTATTTCAATATAATCCTGGATTAGCGCGTGCAAATGCAATCTGTTTTATTAAAATGTGCAATAGTTTTTTGCTATTGTTGTTGCTGTTATTATAGGACTAAAACTCTTTACACACCATAGGATCTGCTTAGCAGTTGGTGGCGGTGTTTTGGTGGATTTCACATTTTAAACTTTCATCCAATTAATCTTTTGGCAGGGGAAGGTGACGATGCTGATGCGACAGAGAGAAAACATAAAAACTAAAGAAATCGTAAATGAAATGAACTTCTTTGCAATCTAAAACTTTTCCAATAAATTCCCATTCCCATGGAATGACAAGCAGTTTATCTATCGTTGAAATACGACTATAACCTTTTCAGTCGAAGCGAATCGTCTAAAGAAATAGAGCAACAAACAACCGTCACACCAACCGCCCACAACCACCACAGTGGAAATGTATCAAAACAAATAAATAAATAAGTAAATATATTTGTGTGGGAATAAGTAAGGATACGAGATTCCATGAAGGGAATCGCGCCATGTACTCTTGGCTGTGTGTTTGTTTGTGTCTAAATCTATGCAAGTGGTAAACAAAAATATACATGGTTGACGGTGGTATCTCTGCTACCATCACCGGCAGCAAGGACGACAAGCAGGAGGCGGTGGCAGTGGCGGAATATTGACAATACATTCGTTATTTTCTTTGCGATATGCAATTCGAATCAATGTAGTTCTTGGAACTGTTGTGGAATAACACGATATTTTTTCTTTAGCAAAACGCGCCGCACTGAATTTTCAATTTGTTTTGTGGGAGGGGCAAAACTGAAATGCAAAACTTGTAGTAACCATAGGCAACTTGTCGGGAGGTTGGCTAAGGGGAAACATTGACAGTATTCAATATATATCCAAATGTGACCAACAGAATCCTTGATAGTTGATTGAAAATATGCTGTATGGTATCGTGTTTTGATTGAATTTTGATTGAAATTATAATTAAATTAAATTAATATTGTGAAATTCAACAAATTTTCACAAACACGAGAAAATTATATGAGTTGAGATGGTTCTTCGTAACATCTATACAAAATTATCACGCATTGCGTTCAATGGAGGAATAAATTTATTATAAAATTGTTGAAAAATATGTGGACATTTTAAATTTTTAGGTAGGCGCTCGAAGCGTTACTAACTTCACGCTGTTGTATCAGAGAAATGTTTAATCATATAGCTACAGCTACATCTTCGCGCTGTTCACTTATTAAATGACGATTTTCTATAGCTGATTTTACATTTTCTTCATTCTCGTCAACCATATTTTATTGCATAAACCGCCAAAGACCGGACGCGACGCCATCTTTATGTCTACAACGACGAGCTGCTGATTTTTCGGCGGCAAAGCTGGATAAATGAGGGGCGTTGGGAAGTCCGATTTAAAAAAGAAAACAATAAGAGGGCGGTCACAAAAAAGTTGAAAAAATTCTCTTTATTTTTCAACATAAACGTTTTTCAACTCGACGCACTTGATACACTGTGTTTATGTAGGGTGGCGCATAAGTAACGTTAAGATTTGATCAGTGAATAAATTTTTTGTTTAAGTCTTGTTTTTCGTCTCTCCTAGCGCTCCAAAAATTTACCGATTGGTTCAGCGTTTTAGACAACAAGGGGCTGTTTGTGATCTTCCGTGTGCTGGAAAACTTCGTGTAGTTCGAAATGAAGCGACCATTGCTCGAGTGCAAGCAAGCATTGAGGAAACCCCGAAGCTTCCACCAGGCGACGTTCTCAGCAGTTAGAGATGTCTAGTCATTGCAAAGAATTTTACATGTGTTAAATCTTTTCCCATATAAGATGCAATTGGCTCACGAGCTAAAACCAAATGATGCACAAGAACGCATTCAAAATAGTGGCCGTTAGCATTACTTATGCGCCACCCTTTAGTAACTCTTTAAAATAGCCATCTATCGCAGACTCCACCTCTTCATTGTTGGAAAATCTTTTATCACTGAACCATATTGGAAAAAGAAAATAGACTGAGGTAGTTAAATTTGGCGAATATTGTTAGTGATGAAGCAATTCGAACTTTAATTCATTAATTTTGGCCATCACTATTGCGATGTGTAAACTGGAGCATTTTCTTTTTCGCCAAATGCGGCCTTTTTCCATAATTTCATCACCTAACCACTGCAATCACTGTAGGTGATTTCTCCGTTTTGTAGATAATCAATAAAAATAATCCCATGTGCACCCTAAAAAACAAACGCCATGGCCTTGCCTGGAGGTGGAACCGTTTTCGTCTTCTTTGGATAAGATTCTCCCATTCCAGTCCACTGCTTTGACTATTCCTTTGTCCCAGGTTGTGTGAAGTTGTGGATTCATGTCTCATTCATGATTGTAAATCGATGCAAAAATTCGGCTTTATTGCGGTGAAATGTTGCCAAATCAACTAAACTCTACTGAAACAACATTACGACGCTGTTTTTGCTCTATTCAAAGCAAGCGCGGCACCCATTTTCTGCACAGCTTTCTCATCTTGAAATCTTCGGTCAGTAACGACGACAGCACTTTTTGAAATGCCTAACATTTCAGCTAGCTCACCTTCAGCCGATGACCATCCAATGCCATTTTATGGATTTTTATAACTGTGCTTGGGGTGGACACCACAACTGATCGACCACTATGGTATTCGTCTTGGCAGCTCGTACGGTCTAGTTTAAACTCCGTTACTCTATGTTTTACGGTCGTAAACGAAGGAGTTCAGGTTGAAATATTAAATTACACAATGGTGACCAATAGCCTAGTTTAAACTCTTCTGCCCATTATAAATAAAGAAGAAGACTCTGCCAGAGTAAAATCTAGATGAGCTTTAATATTTGTTGAACTGAGACATTCCAAGTGGAAATATTGAATTTCATAACGGTGACTAATTTTTTTGCATGTTTACAAATTCACTGAGATCGTTTGCTTTTGATGGCTCAAATAAAAATACTAAATAACGTGGCGCCTTGAAACTTAAAACATGTTTTATAAGGTTACCTCTTATCACCAAAATAATTTTTTTTCAAAATACTGATACCATCTATACGTCAGATCGGCTATCAAATATACATACATCAAGTATACATATAATAAAGGGTGTCCCAACAAGAACGCTAGATTTAAATTTAGCGCCATTCGAAGTGTCATTGTTTGATGTGGGTAGGCGGGTGTTTCCTGGGATGCTTTGTACCGCTTACCCCTAAAACGCAAGGCCTCTCTACCTGATCCTGTAATTAAGCAGGCAAAGGGTATGATGCTTGCGTGCAAAAACAAAGTAGTGTGGCCTTATACCAGGCGCCCTAGGAAAAGGTGGATTATGTCTTGGGATTCACCTATAATATGATATCAAACTGATCTTGGAACTCGTTTTTCGAAAACCAAGTAAAGGGCAGAGTCATAGTTAAACAAGACACAGCCTGGCAACAGGTGCGGTTATAGAGAAGCCGTCGAGAAATATCAGAAGATTCATCTCTTCGGTTTTTAATAGTTGTACGACCAGAGAGATCTGGTTAATAGACTATAATTGGAGCATGGTGTGCTTTGCTGTGTTGATATTCTCTCCTCGGACATTGAAAATCTGTGCCGTAGATTATGGATTACCAGTTCCATGCGAGGTATGATAAAGCAAAACTGGAGTAACTTGTCTGCGAAATCCAGACCAGAGGTTTCTTCTCTTCTGGTAGCACGGGTGACCAGGGGCCCAAGGAACATTGTTCCTTCCTGGTCAATGGTGTTGGATCCCTAGTGGGAGCATCGTGCTGACTGTGGTTGCCCGAACAAGTGTTTTCAGTGCTTTTGCGTTGCTTCATTTGCGTTGGTGAAGGAAGGCATTAGCTTGGAAAACACTGTTCATACCTATCCGAGGTCTTCCTAGATACCTCAACTCCTACCCGGGAGGTAGTTCACTGTCATTGTTTGACATTTGAACAATTGTTATTGTTTGCTAGTAGAAGGTACGAGGTTAGTAAAAATGGAGCGCTACACGAATGAACAACCCATTCTCATCGTGAAATTGTTGTACCAAAATGGTGAAAGTTTTGCGGCTACAGTTCGCAAATTGGGATCAATTTGGGGTCACAATAATGCTCCAAGAGAGTCAACTGTGAAGGGATTAATGGATAAATGTGGCAAAACTGGATCTGTTAGTGATGGAAGGACAACAACGCGCCTTCGACTAGGTCGATCGACCGAAAATGTCGCAGCTGTACGTGGTGATGTCGCTCAAACTCCATCCACCTCAATGCGACACCGAGCTCAGCAAATTGGTGTCTCCAAATCCACTATGCAGCGAATTTTGACGAAAGATTTGCATCTTCATCCATACAAAGTTCAATTGACTCAGGAACTGAAGCCAGCTGACCATGGACAGCGAAGGGAGTTCGTTAATTGGGTATTGGAGAGACAACATGAAAATGCTGATTTTGCCGATAAAATCATCTTCAGTGACGAGGGCCATTTCCATCTTGATGGCTTCGTTAATAGGTAGAATTTTCGCATTTGGGGTGAGGAAAATCCTCGAGTGATTCACGAGAAGCAAATGCATCATCCTCAACGTGACACTGTGTGGTGTGGATTTTGGGCTGGAGGTATCATTGGACCTTTTTTTTTATGAAAATGAGGCATGTCAAGCGCAAACAGTCAATGGTGTTCGGTATCGTGAAATGATAACCAGTTTTTTCGTGCCTAGAATTGAAGAAATGAATGTGGAGGTCATGTTGTTTCAACAAGATGGCGCCACATGTTATACAGCCAGAGAAACAATTCAATTGCTGCATCAGTCATTTCTCCGTCGTGTTATTTCGCGTTTTGAAGACCAGAATTGGCCGCTTAAATTGTGCGATGTAACACCATTAGCCTTTTTTCTTTGGCGTTTTTTTGAAGTCGATGGTTTACGCAAATAAGCCGACAACGACTCAAGTCTTAAAAGAGGAAATTGGACGCTGCATTGATGAAATACCGCAGCATTTATGCAAAACGGCCATTAAAAATTTCATTAAAAGATCGCGTGTGTGCCAGCAAAGCCGCGGCGGCCATCTGCCCGATGTGTGGTTCCATATGTAACCTCATTCTGTCTACTTTGCGATATAATAAAGTTTCACGATTTTGTTTAAATATCTATGTTTTATTTAAAACTAGCTGACCCGGCAAACGTTGTTTTGCCTTCAAAATGTTAATGTGGTAAAAAAAATTATTTGCAAAAATCTCATCTCCAACGCCATCTATCACTTCAAATAAAACCTTTTAAACCTTCCGGAATACTCTACCAATAATTTAAGACAAAAATGAGCCAAATCGGTCCAACCGTTCTCGAGCTTTAGCGAGACTAACGCACAGCAATTGATGTATATATATATATATACATATAGATTTAAATCTTGCATTCTTGTTGGGACACCCTTTATATACATGAGTCCTTAATACCAATAAGAAAAAAACACTTTTAAAACTCCTTTCCTTTGGTCTACAGTGCAGACGACTCTGTAACGACTTTGTATCCTTATCTCACATTATATATCAAACTAACCCAATTTTTGTGTTGGAAATGAATATTGTTTTGTGTTCTTCAGTAAATATGTTTACGATTAGGGCGTGGAGGAATTATTTTTGGACAACAATTTTCCATGACATTCTAATGGTCTACAGTTATGGCTGTCGCTATCAAATTATGTTTTAATGGCGTCAGACTTTCGAGGTTTTCACCTTAAAGTACCAAGCTATTTACATATATATCTACTCGATGGTCTGGCGTATAACGTGGTGTGAACCACTCCACCAATCACAAGAATCACTAAAAAAATTGTTGAGGTGATATAGCAATAATTGCGATACTACTGGAATTTATGCGTTCTTGTCAATTCTATTTACATATTATTTTTGCTTTTTTTTTTTTTTTTTTTTTTTTTTGCATTATATTGTATTTAATTTATATTCTGGATTAAGCGAAATTATTAATGTTTATGTATTTTTTTTTTTTTGCTGTATTATTACAGGTAATTGATTGGATTACTTTTTGGAGAACAAAAAACGGAATAATAAATCACAGTCTTTTACATGTGTGGTGTAAGTAAAAAACGCAACTGTAATTATAAATTTAATGAAATCTAGCAGATATACACAAACAAATACAGGGTGTCCGTCGGGAAGGTATACTACTTTGTGTATAATTTTTGACTAAATGAAAGAAAATGGATTGACAAATATTGATAAATGTTTTATTTAATGTCGGCAATTATGTATTGAATACAATATCATATAAATGTCCACCTCTGTTAGCCTTACAAATGCGAGCCCATTTGAGCACATTTTTTATTACATTCTCACACATTTCACGCGGTATTTCGTTAATATCATCACAAATATTGTGTTTGAGTTACTCAAGCGTTTCTGGTTTTTTCGCATAAACCTTGCTTTTCAGATATCTCTACAAAAAGAAGTCCGGAGCAGTCAAATCAGGCGACCGTAGAGGCCAATCAACATCACAATTTTTTGAAATAACTTGTTATGGAAAGAGGTCTCGCAGTAACTCCATTGTAGTCCTGCTGTATGCAAGGTGTAGCACCGTCTAGTCGAAACCACATGTTAATCAAGCCCGAAGCTTGCAGTTGTGGCGTTAAAAAGTTTTCAATCATATCACGATATCGCTCCTCATTGCCAGTTTTCAGTTTCAAAGAAGTAAGGTCAAATGATTCTTCCTGACCAAATTGCACACCAGACTGTGTACTTTTAATGGATGCAAAGGTGACTGGACTGATGAATAATTTGAGGGCTTTCCATCGCCCAGAACCGACTATTCTGTTTATTCACATATCCATTCAAATGAAAATGTGTCACGTCACTCATTATGATTTTTTCATGAAAATCCGGGTTGTCATGGGCGAGCTGTAACGCCCTATTGGCATATGTACGGCGGCGTAAATGGTCTTGTGGAAGAAACTCTCGTGTCAACTGAATCTTAAATGGAAACAAAAGTAAATTCTTGTGCAAAATTGTGGCCAAAGTTGTTCTTTGGAGACCAAGCTCCTGAGCACGGCGTCGAATTGAGGTTGATGGATTGTTTCGAACATTTTCTTTGAGCAGCAGTAATGTTTTCAGCCGATCTTGCAATACATTGTGATCCATGCTTGGCTCTATCAGCTACAAACCCTCTTTGTTCGAAATCATTCACTACTCGATAGAGTGCGTCTTGTTGGCACGTTGTTTCTCACAAAAATTTCACGTAACTTTCTCATCGTCACAGTAATCGATGATTGATTTTGATAAAATGTTTTAACGATTAAAACACGTTGATTTATCGAATATTTTTCCACAATAAATTTACCACGTCTCTACTTCGCGACTGCCAAATATGAACTGTCAAGACTAATGTTTACTAAAATGGCGGCAAAACAAAGTAGTATACCTTCCCGACGGACACCCTGTATAATACTTTTTTTAAGGCACACTTTACAACAGTTTTCTTTTACATTTTCAAGTTACATGCCAACTATTTTCAATGGTTTCTTATATGATTAATGTTCGGAAAGCGCCAACTGAAATTCGAACATGCTATTTCAAATAACACGCCGTTTAGCAAGCTTGTTGGTTTCTTTCTAAAAGCGTGGAGAACAAATTGTATTTTTAGCCTAGTTCCGTAGAATCGTCTGGAAGAGTTTATTTCTTTGTAAAATTACATTTCTAATGTTCTAATTTTAGAAGTTCTGAATAATGTTGTGTGCAAATCATAATTACTTTCCAAAGTTTGATTCAGAAGCATAATTACTTTCTAAAGTTTGATACAGTTAAATTAAATTTTAAAATTCTAATATTCTAATTTAATAAGTTCCAAATAATGTTGCATGAGAAGCAAAATTACTTTCTAAAGTTTGATTCAGTTAATGAGATATGACAAAAGCGGTAAGTCAAAAAATCTTTTTTGGGTTTGAAAATCAAAGTAGAATATTATAGTATTGGACATATTCAAACACCTAAAATGCTTATAAAACATAAGTATAGGAATTTCAGTCAGGCAACGTGGCTAACATAAGGTTCCCGCAAAAAAACTGCATCCAAGGAAGCAAACATTCATCACATTTTGTGATGAGGAAGTAGTGAAAAATTGCATAATCATCAATGAAATTAGCATAGGGAAAATCACTATTTTATGATGCATATTCTCTATATATTCTAGAATGATGTAGGCGTGGCAAATCTTTTTATCATTCAAAAAAGATCGCTTTATTTTCCAGAAAATATTTCTTCAGAATATGTTATTAGAAAAAAAGGTCCATTCCAAAATATTTCCCCAATGTAAATAACTGCACTAAAATTTTCTTTCAAAAAGCATTTCTAAGCGTTGTTTTTATTACAAAATCTGCTCGCTGATTCCGACGTATTTGATACTTTCCACAAAAAAATCAGTGGACAGGCACTGAACTGTAAAGGCACCTAACGTTTCTTATGATCAATCAGCTTATACACTCGATACCAATAATTGCAGTCCACAATATGGCGATAGGTAATGTAAAGGGTGGCACATAAGTAATGTTAACGGCGACTATATTAAATTTGTTCTTGTGCATTATTTGGTTTTATTTCGTGAACCAATTGCATCTTATATGGGGAAAGATGTAACACATCGTATGTAAAATTCTTTGCAGAGACCACCTAGACATCTCTAACTGCTGAGAACGTCGCCTAATAGAAGTTTCGGTATTTTCCTCAATACTTGCTTGCACTTGAGCAATGGTCACTTCATTTCGAACTGCACGAGGTCTTCCAGCACGCGGAAGATCACAGACAGCCCTTTGTTTTCCGAAACGCTGAACCAATCGGTAAATTGTTGGAGCATTTCGAACATGAAAGAAATTTCGATATGATCTGAATGATCGAATGCTGACTTTCAAAGTAAAACTTTGGTTCTTTGTTCTGTGCTGAGCCTTTCCATCACAAATATTATTTAGTATTATTTAGTTAAATCTGTAAAGAGACAAAAAAAACTTACAAAAATGTATTCACTGATTAAATCTTAACGTTACTTATACGCCACCCTGTATATTTGTATAATATATTATAACATATAATAATATTTAACATATAATAATATACAGGATGGCGCAATAGATCGTGCATATTTAAAAAATAGATTAAAAAATAAATACAAAAGGTATGGTTAAAATAAATCTAAGGCATTGTAGAGTAATAAATGGAGTTTATTTTTTAAAAATAACATCATCTAAATGGTGACCCTCTCTACGACGGCACTCCTCTAACCGCAAACGAAAGTTATTGAAAACTTTCTTCAGTAATACTGGTGTAATCGCTGCCATTTCCCCACGGATATTCTCCTGTAGCTCCATCTTGTTGGAACCAAGTTCTGGAATTCACTATTCTTGAACTTTCAATTTCTGGAGCCAAAAATCCGTCCAACATCTCAACATAGCGTTCCGTATTAACCGTGACGTTTTGGCCCCGCGCATTTTCGAAGAAAAAAGGACCAATTATTCCTCTGCCAGAGATTGCTGCCCATACTGTGACTTTAGGACTATGCAATGGTTTCTGGTGTTTGATTTTGGCATTTTCACTGTTCCAGTAACGACAATTTTGACGGTTTACGAACCCATTCATAAGGAAATGAGCCTCGCCAGAGAAAAGGATATTGTCAAAATTGGAAAATCGATTAAGCATTTCATTAGCAAATGCGAACCTTGCTATGAAGTCAGACTCTTTCAATTCTTGTGTTAATTGCAGCTTATATGGATGCAGTTTAACATCCAAAGTTAAAATTCGTTGCAAACTTCGTCGCGATAATTGTAAGACAGACGATCTCTTGCGAGTCGGCATTTGTGGATTTCTTCGTACTGACTCCATAACTCTCTCAACATTGTCTTCGGTCGTAGATGTTCTTGGGCGACCATTTGCTTGTGGTTTAAATGTTGAACCGGTCATTAAATTAGCACTCGGAGCTTCACTAATTCGCCGTAGTCCATATTCAGCACAATATAGTCGCCTAGTAGCAATATATGAACGAGAGTTCTCGTAAAATGCGCGCTCGCAAAATGCGCGACGCTTCCCGTCGAAGTGATTCATAGCGACTAAAACTCCAGGAGCCCGTCAACCCAACGATGTAGGCGCCCCCGCCCGCGCCTTTTCTACCCCGCAAAAAAAGATGATGCAATATGCACGTTCTATTGCGCCACCCTGTATAATAGCATAATGTATAACGTTTATTCGACAGGTCGACCCTTCTTGAGGATCGTTTGAAGGATTCTGAAAACATATTTGAACGAAATATAAACCATATTGACACATGCGACGAATTTACAGTATATTATTACTCTTACAATGAAATTTTCGATGAGTCATAGAGCAGAATTTCGTCGTAGTCTTTTTTCATCAGACTTTTGATAATTTGTTATCTCTCCACCAAACAGTCCATCCATTGAACCTATTTTAGGCAGCGTCATTTAGATTTTATAATGATGATGAATATTATTTTAATTCCAATTTCTTAAAATTATACGTTTTTGCTTAAAAACCCAATTTTTAAAAAATAATTTTTAACAAACACCAGAATTCATTTTAATGTTTAATTTTAATGCTCTGCCGTCTGGCGGCGCCGAAACAAGTTAAATCCACAAACGACTTTGTGGTCTCATTTCTTTGGTTTAAGCCTCAATAGAGTTGGGAGCATCATTCCGAACTGGATTTTAATACTTATATAATTTGTAGCAAAAAAACTTTGAATAGTTATAACTTTAGTCCTTTTGTCGTATTTTGTCCAGATTACTTTTTAATAAAAACGTGGAGATTTTTCATGTTCATTTTGGCACTTCTTATACTTTTGGTACAGAAGAAAAGATGTTGAGGGAAGTTTTATGTGTCTCAGTTCATCCGATTGAATTTTTTGTACAAGTTTTAGTCCTACCTATAATTAAATGATCACGTAGGTTTCGAGATCTACTCCAAAAACCTAGGGTTAAGTATAGCAAGAAGGCTACCTGATCACTATAGTGTTTATCAGGCCGAAATTTTGGCCATTAAGGAAGAGGCAGAAAGGCTGCTGTATAGCGTCCTCACCACGATGGGAATTAACATGTTCTCTGACGGTTAAGCTGCCATAAAATCCCTGGATTCTGTTTTCCTGAACGACGTGGCTCAGTATTTCAACATTCACCTTATGTGGGAGTCGGGCCACAGGGACATACCAGGGAAATGCAGAGCAGACGAGCTGGCAAGACTAGAGACAATCAGACAGACTCCAGCCGAGTTTGAGTCCGTGGGCGTGCCTCTAGCTACTTGTAAGCTCCTACTGCGGGATAGAGGATATTTAGCAGCAAATGGTAGGTGGGCATCTGTCCGAGGCTGTAATCAATCCAGACAGATGTGGCCTCGCCTAGATCTGAAGCGTTCACATAAACTGCTGTCGCTTTCAAGACCCGACGTCTCATTACTTGTATCCGTCATGATGGGACACTGACTGATTGAAAGACATGCAGTGAGACTGTAACTTGTGCAGGAACTGTAGGGATGAAGAGAATGAGGAGTCCATAGAACATCTTCTTTGCAATTGCCCCGCCCTAGCAAACAGGCGGGGATCAGCACTAGTCTCGTATTTCTTTAGGGGCTTAGGAGATCTGGATGACATAGATATTGACCGACTTAAGAGGTTCTTGAGGCGCTCAGGATGGTTCAACGAGGGAAACTAGTGATAGCCATATCTCTAGTTTTCGTGGTATCACAATAGACTATACAGCGTAAGTGAGTCTGTCTATTTGGACTGTCACACTGGCCAAACCTAACCGGGTCCTACCTAAACTTGCGTACACTCCCGACATCTGTTGTCTGTCGTTCTGCCCATCGTCGTTTTCGGGGAAACTGTAACGTAAATCATTCCTCTTTGCATTCTCCTTTTGGACACACAGACACTTCCTTCATAGACACATAGACATATTAGTAGATTATTAGCCGGCTTGACATGAATTAAATTAGGCAACATCCCCTGACAGTTTATATCAGTTTAAAACAGAAAATTGTTCTATTACCTAGCTGACATATCGAGATTCAGCTGTATTTTATGTGTAATATATTTATTTTTGCTGAATTCGTTTAATTTTTCTTAGAAAATTTATGCACATTTTGCAAATTATATTTACTTTGTACCAAATAATAGACACAGGAAGAGATGTAAATAAGGATGTGTGTATGTGCGTGTGTGTATGTATTTATGTGTGTATATGTGTGTGTGTGTCTGTGTAGTTGTATATTTGCAATATATTTGGTTATATCATATCAAATAATACATCTGCATATTTTGCAGTAAAACATACAACATCATATGTACATCCATTTGTATTTTCACATATTTCAATACAATGAATAGGAATCGAATTTACTACTAACGTTCGTTCATTCGTCCGTTTATCCATCTCTCCCTGTGCCTGGCTGTCTGTCTTTCTCCCTG
The DNA here is from genome assembly GCA_019455685.1 of Philornis downsi. Taxonomy (NCBI): domain Eukaryota; kingdom Metazoa; phylum Arthropoda; class Insecta; order Diptera; family Muscidae; genus Philornis; species Philornis downsi. Next base: position 426,033 of record JAHXMU010000637.1, read on the forward strand.
GTTATCAGTCTGTCTGTTCGTGAGGTCACATATTCGTTTTGGTTTATCATCACTGCTCACATTTGCCACAAATAGTAGTTGTTGCATGACATATCTTTTCGTAGCATAGTTTTATTTTATTATTCTGCCTCGATTTCTATTCTTTGGCAGAGGTTTTCACGTTGTCTTCATGTCCTTATGTGCATATTAGTAGTTTCAAAAGATTTGTTATGCAGTATACGGAGGGGTAACGAAGAGTTCTAGTTTCCTTTCGCAACGTTTGCATTTTGTGGCATCTGCTGCTGTAGTTGCAACAGCAACATGAAGACAAGACCACAAACAAATAACGATTAAAATGAAAATATTCCACAAACATTTGATATCTACGCCTTTTACTTATTATTTTTTACTTCGATCAACTATCCCTTTATGTCCTCATGCCACATAGACAAATATATGTATGTATGTGTGTATTCCTTCAGACATTATGATATTAAAATGTCATGTCAATGGTTTCGAATAGGTCATGTCTTCTCTAATAATAAAATATTTGTTTAACTGAAAAAAACTACAAATGTTTTTCTCTCTCCTCCTTTCTACTTGCGTACTTCAGCAAGAACAGCTAGAACTACTCTCTCACTACTTTGTCACTATTCGAACAAAATGTCCTTTACAACATGTGTGCCTGGGCTTGGAGAGATAGAGAGAGGGATATAGGGGAAGTGCGAGCCATAAGGAAAAAGGTCATTTTCCACAGCATCACACAAACAAACACATAGACGCGTATCATATTTGCTGGTTATTATGTGCGAGTTTGTTTTATTTTTAAACTGATATTAAATGTTATTCATTGTCTTCTCAATAGAAAGAGGATACAGAAAGGGAGCGAAAAGCGACCGTTTACAAGAACAAATTAAAAATAAACTTTTCTTTATTTTGTCTCCTTAGACGTCATAATAAAGCACACATTATATACGTATGTAAATACATACAATCGTATGTGTTTGCCCATACATATACTGTGTACACAATATAATAGTTGCTTATAATTGCTTTTATATATGTAGTGAACTAAGGATGTCTGTTTTCGCATTATATGCGAGTGTAAGCGGAATTGAAATGTTTTATAATGTGTGAGGAAATTATTTCCTTTGTTTTGTTCCTTGTCATTGCTTTTCTTTTTTCTTTTTTTGTTTATCACTGAATTGACAATTTTCACGATAACTTCCGGGCACAGCATAAAATGATTCCACTACATTTGTTGGCCCTACAATGACGTCATTCGATAAATGGGGCGAATGAGTGTTTAAATATTAAGTATACGAAATTTGTGAAATATTATTAAGTATACGAACCGCTCCAAGCTAAGAATCAAAATATTTTTTTTTCGATAATGATTAGAAATTTCGAAAATATTGGCCAAGACTTGGCATAACGAAAAAAGTCTCGGCATATCGATAACTTGCATTTATCTTAAATTGTTTTAAAATCTGTATTAATATTTTTGAAATAGGTGAATACAAAAGAAAAATTTTACTTTACTATTTACTTAAAATATGGTTTTATTTTCAAATATGTGAAATACTTAATATGTTGAATTATTAAGCACAAGAAATATGTGAAATATTATTAAGTATACGAAACGCTCAAAACTGAGGATCAAAACATTTTTATTTTCGACAATGATTAGAAATTTCGAAAATATTGGCAAAGATTTGACATATCGAAAAAAGTCTCGGCATATCGATAACTTGCATTTATCTTAAATTGTTTTAAAATCTGTGTTAATATTTTTGAAATAGGTGAATACAAAAGAAAAAATTTACTTAATTACTTACTTAAAATATGGTTTCATTTTCAAATATGTGAAATACTTAATATGTTAAATTATTAAGCATACGAAATATTGAAAATATTATTAAGTATACGAAATATGTGAAATATTATTAAGTATACGAAGCGTTCAAAACTGAGGATTTGAAATATCGAAAAAAGTTTCGCTATGCCGAAACTTTGCATTTATTTTAAATTGTTTTTAAATTTATGTTAATATTTTTGAAATATGTGAATGCAAAAGAAAAATTTTACTTAATTGCTTACTTAAAATATGGCTTTATTCTAAAATATGTTCTGCTGGGAATTGATCATTCAGAAGCCTAATTGAAAGGATTGTCAAAATTATTTTTGTCACTAATTTGGCGTAATTATCCTCTATACCGAAGCGAAGTTTGAAAACCATTTATCATATTTTTACTAAAGTGCTTGATTTTATTAGTTCATCTTAAGTGTGGTTTGCAATTTTTTCAATGGATGAAAATACGAAACAAGCAATTTATATAAAATTGTGCCCTACAAATGGAATTTTGTATGCAAATCTCTGAAAACGTTGTGGAAGGCTTATGGCGAATCCGCTTTATATAAAAAAACGCGTGGGTATGAGTGGTACATTGCATAACAAAATGGTCCAGATGTGGAGAATAATTTGCCTCGCTCTAGTCGGCCATCAACATCAATAAATTCATAAAATGCATTGTAATAGGTAATAAAATATGGATCTGGCTATTTGGCAGGTGAACATCGAGATTCGGAACTGAGTCTTCTAACTAATATGGAATAAAGAAAATCAACTCGATGTTACAATGACAAGTCAGAGTAACATTGATTGCTTTCTTTGGCTATCGCAGCATTTTGTGACTCTGCTGCCCGTAAGTATGAAAACATCAAAACAAATATAGAATCTGGAAGAAAATCTCACCTATATGAAAGTAGTCTCAAAACTAGCCGAACTAACGTATAAATGATGCCAGTAATTTGAATTATTTTAGTGCAAAGTGGCAACCTTATAAAGCGTATGTTTTAGGTTTCAAGGCGTGATGATGTTTAATATATTTCTTTGAGCCACCCAAAGTAAACGATCTCATTGAATTTGTAAACATGGAACAAATTGGCCAACGTTATGTAATTCGGTATTTCCATTTGAAAGGTCTCAGTCCAACCAATATTAAAGCTGACCTACATTCTACTCTGGTAGAGTCTGCTCCTTCGTTTACTACTGTAAAATATTGCATAGCAGAGTTTAAACGAGGCCGTACGAGCTGCCTAGACAAACGCCATAGTGGTAGTTGCGATCAATTCAGGTGTCCAAGCCAGACATTCCAGGTTAAGAATAACCACAAAATGGTATTGAATGATCGGCGGCAAAAAGTGCGTGAGCTAGCTGAAATGGTGAGCATTTGAAAAAGTGCTATACATCGTATATTGACAGAAGATTTAAAGATGAGAAACCTATGCGCAATGTGGGTGCCGCGCTTGCTTTCGATAGGACAAAAAAAAAGCGTCGTGATGATGTTTCAGTAGGGTGTTTGGCAATGTTTTACCTCAATAATGCCAAATTTTTGCGTCGATTTATAACCATGGATGAGACATGGGTCCACCATTTCACTCCTGAGACGAAAGTCAAAGCAGTGGACTGGAATGGGAAAATCCCGTCCAAAGAACGCGAAGGCAATTCCATCTGCAGGCAAGGTCATGGCGTTTGTTTTTTTAACATGGGCATAGGATTATTTTTAATGGTTACCTTCAGAATGGAAAAACCATCAACAGCGAATATTATGCTTATTTATTGCAGCATTTATGTGATGAAATTATGGAAACAAGGCCTCATTTGGCGGAAAAGAAAGTATTGTTCACTCTTACACTATTGCCATGGCCAAAATTAATTAATTAAAGTTCAAAGTGATTCATCACGCACTTTATTTGCCCTATTTGCTTATTTGTTCAATCGGGCTATTTTATACTATTTCCAAACTTGAAAATATGCCTCGTTGATAAAAGATTTGCCAACAATAAAGAGGTGGGGCCTGCGGTTGATGACTGTTTTAAGGAGTTTGAAGGTTTCTACTATAAACAGGATATATAAGCTATTGAATATTGCTGGAAAAATCGTATCGAGCTAAAAGCAGATCATGTTGACAAATAAAGAAAAATTTTCCAAACTTTTTGTATCTTCTTTGTTAGGTCGGCCAGGTTTGGAATCACTCTCGTAATTTAGTACGTTTTGGTTGTTGTTTAATATCTATAGTTCTGCATTAGTGACTGCATTGCCACCCCCCTTAGTATTACCATTAGAACTTTGTCGAGGTTTTAAAAATTAGTAAATTCTAAGCGAAAGACTTTACTTAGTTATGAATTTGCTAGTTTTCTTGGACGGTCAGAACAGCAGTATTGCGGTTTAAGATGGTCTGTCAGCAGAGCTATTTAAAACTGGTGGCGATGAGCTGATAAACAGCCTGCATCAGCTCCTAAATGTGACTTTGGCTTGAGGAAAACATGCCCGATGATTGGAATTCGAATGTACTGTGCCCTGTGTGTTTGTAAAAACTATCGCGGTATCAGCCTTTTACTCATTGCTTATAAGGTCCTGTCAAGTGTGATATGTGAAAGACTAAAGCCAATTCTAACTGACCTGATTGCACCTTATCAGTGTGGCTTTAAATCAACAACTGGCCAGATATTCACACTGTGACAAATTCTGAAGAAGACCCAAGAAAAACAGATCGACACGTACCATCTCTTTGTCGATTATAAAGCTGCCTTCGATAGCCTCATACGACAAAAACTGTATGAGGCCATGTCCGAGTTTAGAATTCCTATGAAGCTTATACGCCTTTGTAGGATAATGCTGACTGACACGATGTCTTCAGTAAAGATAGGCAAAGATCTTAGCCAGTCTTTTTACACCAAATAAAGACTTAGGCAGGACGACAGTCTATCGTGCGACCTCTTCAACACACTGTTGGAGATGATTATGGGGAAAGCTGCAGTTAACACGCTTGGTGCCATCTTTATATGTTACTCGTATATGTAGATGACATAGACATCGTTGACCGAAAACTGCGAGATGTTACTGCAGCTTTCTCAAGCATCGAGAAGGAAGCAGCGAAAATGAACAAAGTTATTGGTTTCAACGAACAAAGAGTCTACTCGTTTGGGACGCTGTGTGAAAGTTAACAACTATAATTTTGAAGTGGTTACAACTATAATTTTGAAGTGGTGGAAGAATTCATCTACCTTGGTTCCGCTGTAAACAAAACGAATGATGTCAGCATGGAGATAAAGAGGATAGTATTGCTTGCTAACAGATGTTATTGCTAAGCAAACGATTCAATGATAAAGCTCTCCCTCGACAAACAAAAATACGATTGGACCAGACATTGGTTCTACCTGTCTTGTTGTATGGCACAGAATCCTGGGTTATGACGCAAGCGGATGAATCAGTACTGACAGTTTTCGAGAAGAAAATACTCCGGAAAATATATAGACCCATCATCGTTAACGGAGAGTGTCGGCGTGGCATGAACAATGAGCTGTATGAGCTATATGCCGACATCGACGTGGTCAAACGCATTAATATACAGCGATTGCGTTGGCTGAGTCATGTTGTGGCTGAGCCATGTTGTGCGGATGGACCCAAATGCTTTGGCACGGACGGTTTTAGACAACAAACTCCATAGACGGCTCAGAAGAGGGCGGCCAAAACTCCGTTGGAAGGACCAGGCTTTTGAAATACCCCCGAAGCTTGTTGTGATGAATTGGAGAAGAAGCGCAGGAGAATTTGAATTATTTTCTACGGGCGACCTATAATAGTATGTCTATTCCAGTCGCCACATAAGAAGAAGTTAAAAGTCAGTAAATTCTAAGCGAAAAACTGTAGTGAGGTGTAAATTTGCTGGTATTCTTGGGCGTAGATTCGAATTTTTATGTGAAGCTCATAGTGTACAACGTCTTTAGTATCACCCCGCGCACTTTTGCTTCAATGCTTAAGGATGTTCGGTTAAGGTTTATGCAAGTCAGTTGACCTGATTGGAATTACTGTATTGTTTTCGCATATTTTTTGTGCTATTGGCTATTAAGGCAAATCATGAAAATCTCAATATTTGAAATTAAATATCTGTAGCCATAACAGAAAACTTAGTTTTGTGGACATGTTTAATGTTTATAGCATAGGGTGGATGTTAAAACTTTAAAAGACCCCGAAATCTTGTACTGTTTGCACAAATTACAAGCAGCTAGAGATGTTTAGCACCCAAATTAGTCGGCTTTGAGATCCTATATCTTACCCAATTTTGGGACATATTGCTGAAAGTATAGGCCTTTTGGCAAGGTGGATTCTCATCTACAATTATTCTTAAATGGGTTAAAAACATTGTTTAGTTACCGCTGCATCTTTGGCCAAAGCAAAGCATTAGTGCGCATTGCGATATCTACTGCAATATTAATTGCTCCTAAGTACATCGTATTCTCTGTATTAGGCGTTCTCAGCCACTTCTCTATATCCAAAGATGGAACAATATCTATTCCAAAATGTCTTTTCCAAATATGATCTCTGAAACCAATGACGATTTCGAAGGATTGATAAATTCAAGGAAGGTTTTGTGAATTGGAATATCCTTCTCTCTCTCTCTTTCTCTGTCTTTTCCCTTTCGGTTGTGAAGTTACCCAACACACCACCCTCATAATAAAATATCAAAGACACTTAAACCAAAAGTTGATTGAGGAAGTGTGATTGCGCATTTCTGTAATCGCTTCAACAGTTTCGAAAATTGCCACTAAATCTTTTTGATAAGCGTCACTTTGTAATATTTCCAGGGAACTGCAACAAATGAATGTTGGACAGATGAATTTAGCTTAAATTGCGTGTGAGCTTCAATCCCAACCTCTCAAATATTTAACAATCTCTATAGTCAATAAAAACACTCACATGAACGTCAATGAGCTCACAAAAGCAACGTGTACGAATGTGTTCACTCACGTGCATTTGAATTTGTTGCTGCCATGCAATGCATACAAATTGGCAATTTGGCATTTCGATGACACTCTATGCTCTTGTTTCTATCATTACTTGATGTCGACGTCGTCATCACCGTCGCCTGGAAACATTTCACAGGACTTATTGTTGGTGCCATTGATGTCAGTTTGCATTTTGCATGCTACGGCCGCAAACATCCATCCCATTTTATCTTTATGGCCAACCAAAGAGGTGGCTGTTGCCACATTAGAATACAAAGCACAAACATAAACCAATCTAACTATTTATCGCACACCCACCGAACTGTGTATGGCGATAATGGTGACAGTAACGCCGATGCTGCCACCGATGATCATGACCTGGAAATAAGAAATGAAGTGTAATTAAGTGCAATTGATGTAAATGCCAAAACACTTTTTACGTGTAAAGATTTGGGGTAATTGAACGCGGACAACCAAACTAAACTCCAACGCAATGACTACTGAGTGGATTAAATTATTCACAGTTTGCGTTCGTTTATCTAAAGATTAACAGTTCAATTTGATTTAAAACTAACACAGAAATTTCAGTCAAGTGAACTGACTTACTTACGTACAAATTCAGCCAATGTACTATTGAATTGGTGGAAAAGGGGCAGGAAGAGGGTGAGATTCCAGAACGGGTGTGATATATCGCTAGGCTTCTATCAAAGAATATTTGGAATCAAAACACAATAAAGAAAAAAAACGAAACTAAAGGGTGATTTTTAAATCGTAGTTTTTGTTAGAAATCGAATAAAACATTCAAATTTGCATCATATATTAAAATTTTTTATTGGAATCGATAAATTGGTCTTTGCCATTTAATTTTTAAAGATAATTTCATGTACAAAATATTGTCCGTGGCTCCGTCTCAAAATGGCCATTCGGAAGGTCCAATTTTTCGTCGCATTTTCGAGCATTTCGGCCTGTATTCCACGAATAACCCGTGTTATGTTATCCTGCAAGGCTTTCATAGCGTTCGACTTGTCCACATAAACTAAAGACTGGCATAACCCCACAAGAAATAATCAAGAGCCGTTAAATCGCAAGGCATTGGTGGCCAACTCACAGGGCCAAATCGAGAGATAAGCTGCTCATTATATTCATCCCCCAACATATGCATTGTTTCACGAGCAGTGTGGCATGTTGCACCGTCCTGATGAAACCACATGTCACATGGGGTAAAAACAAAATCGCGTAACATGGCTCGATATCGTTCGCCGTTGGCGGTAACGTTTCTTGCACGGTCGCCTTTGAAGAAAAATGGACCGATGATGATATCAACCCATAAACCACACCAGACTGTCGCTTTTTCGGGATGCATCGGTCATTCACGTATGGCATGTGACTGTTCATCACTCCAGATGCGACAGTTTTGCTTGTTTACGTACCCGTTGAGCAAGAAATGAGCCCCATCGCTGAACACAATTTTTCGTTAAAACAGCGGATTTTTATTGGGCTTTTGTAGGCCTTTTCACAAAAAAAAGAAACGTTGTGGTAGGTCATTCGGCTTCAATTCTTGCGTGAGTTGAATTCGACGTGTAAAATTTTCCTTGTGGTTGAGTAACACATGCCCAATCGCAGAGAACGGCGGCGAATTGTCATTTTACGATCGCCATTAACACCGGTCGCTACGGCTGCAATACTTTCTTCAGTAAGCACTGTACGCATGCGAGTCGAAGGTTTTATGTCCAATAAAGTAAATTTGGTGCGAAATTTGAAGATAACAGCACGAATTGCTGATTCAGCAGGTCGATTATGACGACCATAAATGGTCGTATCAAACGATGCAAATTTGTCACAGAGCACGAATTTTGATAATAAATTTCAACGATTTGAAATCGTTGCTCGTTTGTTGGTCTTGCCATGATGAAATGGCAGAGTATACTGTACACTTTTCACTTTGACAGATAACGTTTGGACGCCATTACCAACCAGTGCTGTCAACCTGAAAAACCTAAATCTTAAAAAATCACCCTGTATAATTTACGGTAGTACTCTAGTTGGCTGTTAGGAAGTCCATTTGCAATTCTCCGTCAAATGCATCGTTTAATATCGGCAAACTATGGAATTATGTTATTTTTGTTACAAAAAATTGTTTTTATTTAATTATTTTATTAAATATTGTGTCATATTTTATTATATATTATATAGTTTATAGCACTGATATATTTTTATTTGTTAAGATCTGTGTTAACATTGTCTACAACAACTTCCCAGGAAAAACAAATTTCAAGTCATTCAAAAAGAGTAAAATTGCCTTTTAACCACCTCATAGATGCAACCCCTGCTTATTTACCACTTCCAATGAAGCAATTTTGAACCACTTAGTTAGTTAGTTTTATTTTCTTTTGTGATTTCTCACAACGAAAGCAAAGCGTGTTCCTATGAATTACTTCAAAACATGTTTTTAAAAAACATATTGGGTTGATCGGAAAGTTCATTCGGGTTTTAAAAGAAATTTATTTATAAATTTATGTACGAGGTACGAGGTTCAAAACATGAAGTGAATTTTAATTTTTCTCAAAAAATATTTATTTATTCATCAATTTTTATTTTATATTCTTCAAAGTAGACTCCCTCAGATATAACACATGTGTTCCTGTTTTTTTTATAATCCTATGTCTTTAAGCTCTCTCAGCGATTCGGTTCGTATCTCCTCAATCGTTGCAAAATGGGTCTCTTCAATCTTGGGAACAGGAAAAAGTCGCAGGAGGCCAAATCTGATGAATACGGTGGCTGAGGCATTCTAATGGTGCTGTTTTTGACCTCGTATCTCTCGTAAGCAAAGATGAGTGAGCAGGTGCATTATCATGATGCAAAAACCATGATTTTCTTTTCCACAATTCCGGGCGTTTTTTCATATTGCTTCACGCAAACTTCAAGGTAATACTTCTTATTTAACGTACGACTTTGTGGTAAGAACTCCTGATGCACTACGCCATGGTAATCGAAGAGAAGAGTGAGCAAAACTTTAACATTTGATGGAACTTGGCGTGTTTTTTTTGGTTTTGGCTCTCCTGGACTCTTCCAGTTTAACGATTGGGCTTTGGCTTCGATATCATAACCATATATCCGTGATTCGTCATCAGTTACGACCCTTTTAAGCAAATCTGGATCATCATTGACGTTATTTAACAATTCCTGAGCGATGCTTATGCGAAGTTGTTTTTGGTCAAAATTCAGCGATTTTGGAACGAACTTCGCTGCCACACGCTTAATGCCCAAAATTTCCGAAAAGATTGCATGGCATGAGCCTACCGATATGCCGACATCCTCAGCATTCTCTAATTGTGATTCGACGATTCTCCATAACAAATTTCTTCACTTTTTCAACATTTTCATCGGTTGTTGATGTGGTGGGGCGTCCAGAGCGAGCGTCGTCATTCATATCTTCTCGACCTTTTGTGGAAAACTTACACCACTTGTAAACATTATTTTGACTCAGAGTGCTCTCACCGTATGCCACTGTCAACATTTCAAGTGTTTTTGAGCACTTAATTCCATATTTTACACAAAATCCATTTTTTTCGATAGCAGAAAATCGCCGAACACGTAAAACACTATGCCTCCCAGAAACAAACTAAACATGCTATGTGGATAAAACCGTGGAATTTGAAAATTCACCTCATTTTTTTAACACACCTCGTATACTTATGCCGTCTGATAATCATTAGTGGATTATAGTAAAATGTCTACATTTCCAGCAAAGAAAGGAAGAGTACCTCCGTTGCCTCGAAATTCGATTTTTGGGAAAAGAAAAAGTTCGCCCCTGCCATACTATCTGATGAATACGGTAGTTCATTTAAAAATTATAGCCTTTTCAGAGGTGATGCTTTGTCGTGGTGGAAAATCCATGAGCTTTGTTTCTATAAATGTGCCCTTTCCCGGCGAATTTGCTCACTCAAACGACCCACAACGCTCAGACAATATTCTTAATATACCATCAGACCTTTTGGCAAGAATACCAAGTGCACAATACTGCAATAATCTAAGTGAACATCTATTTTAATTTTGATCGTTTTTGGGGTGATTCTTTTCCTTCGGCTCGGTTGATAGACAGGATTGTTGATTGTGGTTGACTGGATTGTATGTCAAACCGATAAATCCATTACCTATCATCGATTATAAAGTATTTCATGAATGTATATCGGAATTGACTCATTTTATCTTATATTTAACGATCTTTGAGTGATAGAGTTGTTGAAGAGAATCCATGCCTGTCGGAACTAATCGAGGGGCAACGCGTTTTACATTCTCCGGCTCATTTACAATCCCCAGCTACGACCTGGCAAAATATTAGTGGGGTGTCAGAAGGGATGTCCCGATGTAGCCCATTTGTAATTCTGTGATGCGGTTTGGGAAATTTTAGGCAGTGCCAAGAGAGACGGGCATCGTTTAATCGACTTAGAAAATCTTAAAACTCGTTTGGCCAAAAGGATACCTGGTACTTCAAATGTTTCCTTCTATGTGTTATATTTCTGCAGTATTAAATGATATACTCGTACACAGTCATTCCTTTGGAAGAAAATATAAAAATAAGTTTAGCGTGAAATCCGCTAAAGTTCAGAAAAAAGAATGTGCTTAAATTGAGCCTCCTCACTTAGGTCTTAACCGACAAATATAAGATTAACTTCCACGGTCTTATCCACAATGTTACCTAGGTCTGTTTCCTATGAATGGCTATCATTTTCGAGCTATGTTAACCGATATTTTTCCATTTTGACAATTCGTTATGAGATTGATTAAATCTATTACATTTCCATAGTAGCAATAAATCGAGTTGCTGTAATATATGCATTTGTTTTTACTGCTTTTAGGGCACAGGTGAATCAAAACTTTGGCATAATCTTGCCTTGGACGTTTGTTGCAAACTCTAAGTTATTGGCGAATGTATTCATTATTTCCATCAATACGGAAAGCCAGCACAAACTCATTTTCCAAATGTTCTTCAACACAATAGTGGCAGCTCTTAAAAGGATCCCCCACATTTATGGACGTACGGATTCACATGAATAATTCATGTATTTACCACCGGAAAACAAAACAATTGTACTTTGGTTTATGCCTTACTAGTACTACACACAGAGTTGACTGTGTGATAAACAGCGTTCAAAGGATATCCATCCTTTCGTAAGTTTCGCCACACTGCGAGTCGTGTGGAAGGCAAACAACGACAACGGCAACGCCAACAATCGCCTTTGTTCACACTTGGCAAATGGTGTTGCCTGACATTTGCTCGCGTATGTGTGGTTGTGAGAGTACGAAAGTCAGAATTTCCAGAAGATGTCGATGTCACAAAGAAGTATTGAAAACCCCAAAGGGACCGGCCAACTTCCAGTCGCTGCGCCACAAGTAACTGCAGGCAGCCACCACCTTCAACGCCATCGACCCATTTGAACAAAAGTGGAACTGGGGCCATTGAGAGGCGAGTAAGCGTGTAAAATACTTGCACACAGTCAAAGTGAAAACAAGGAATACTTTTTTTCCTCCCGCTGTTTCAACATCGTCACCATCACCATCACCCTCACCATCATCGTCTTACATTCACATGTGCTACATTCATACACATTCGTTTGTTTCCACCTATGTGCGAATGTATGCAGGCAAGGCATAGAATCGGACTTAAAAACGAGAAGTGTTTTACATCCCTGACCTATTTTCCTTGTTCCGTATGCCTGTAAGAAAAATTATTGCTGGTTTAATCCACTGAAAGCCTTTCATATTTTCTTGTATTGGTTTCTTCAGACTGTTAAAAATGCTTTATGTTTTTGCCAGTTACCTTTTCCTGTGGCGTTGCATTTTGCTAGGTGCCACAGCACTGGCGCAGTGCAAATACAAAATTGATTACGCGCTAAGTGCGAGTATAGTGTGAATGAGACGTCATCCGCGGGGGTTTCACACAAAAAGCCAAAGGTCATGATTGGCCTGAAATATGTGTTCTTCTGTTTTCTTAGTACAAATCGTACAGGGGTTTGAAGTTTGCGTTTTAAACTTATTTTATATCCCAGGCTGATTTGCGAATTGAATTGTTTTGTAGAGTGAAATGAAAATGATGTCGATAGAATAATTTAAATTTCTACTCAGTTAATTACAACTTTCCACAATCATTTGCAAGTCTTTTCCATGAGGTGTTACATATTTCTAATATTCATCGTTGTCTCATGTCGTCAGTGGTTCCGTAGTACACTTACTTATACAGTGTGTCCGTCGGGAAGGTATACTACTTTGTTTTGTTTATAATTTGTGATTAAATGAAAGAGAATGGATCTTATATTGGTAAATGTTTTATTTAATGCCGGCAGTTATGTATGGAATACAATATCAGATAAATGTCGGCCTCTGTTAGCCTCAGAAATGCAAGCCCTTTTGAGCACATTTTTCATTACATTCTCACACATTTCACGCGGTATTTCATTAATTTTATCACGAATATTTTATTTGAGTTGCTCAAGCGTTTCTGGTTTGTTTGCATAAACTTTGCTTTTCAGACATCCCCACAAAAAGAAGTCCGGAGCAGCCAAATCAGGCGACCGTGGAGGTCAATCAACATCATCATTTCTAGAAATAACTAGTTGTGGAAAGAGGTCCCGCGGTAATTCCTTTGTAAACCTGGCTGTATGCGATGTTTCATCCTTTTGTTGATACCACATGTTAATCAAGCCCAAAGCAAGCAGTTGTGGCGTTATCGCGATATCGCTCCCCATTGACAGTTACCGTTACGCCGTTTTTAGTTTCAAAGAAGAAGAAGGTCCAATGATTCCTCCTGACCAAATTGCACACCAGACTGCCACTTTTAATGGATGCAAAGATGACCGATGAATAATTTGAGAGTTTTCCATTGCCCAGAACCGACTATTTTGTTAATTCACATATCCATTCAAATGAAAATGTGCTTCGTCACTCATTATGACTTTTTCATGAAAATCGGGGTTGTCATGGGCGAGCTGTAACGCTCTATTGGCATATGTACGGCGGCGTAAATGGTCTTGTGAAAGAAACTCTCGTGTCAACTGAATTTTAAATGGAAACAAATGCAAATCCTTGTACAAAATTGTGGCCAAAGTTGTTCTTTGAAGACCAATCTCCTGAGCACGGCGTTGAATTGAGGTTGATGGATTGTTTTGAAGACTTTCTTGAGCAGCAGTAATGTTTTCAGCCGATCTTGCAGTACGTTGTGGTCCATACTTGGCCCTATCAGCTACAGAACCTCTTTCTTTGAAATCATTCACTACACGATAAATAGTGCGTCTTGTTGGCACGTTGTTTCTCCCAAAAATTTCACGTAACTTTCTCATCGTCACAGTAATCGATGATTGCGTTTGATAAAATGTTTTAACGATTAAAACACATTGGTTTATCGAATATTTTTCCATAATAAATTTGCCACGTCTGTACTTCACGACTGCCAAATATGAACTATCAAGATTAATGTTTACCAAAATGGCGTCAAAACGAGGTAGTATAACTTCCCGACGGCCACCCTGTGTTTAACATCGCAAAATCTGTGCCAGGTTGTATTGAAATCTTTTCACGTAAATGACCACTATACAAATTTTTCTTTCTTAGTCAATTTTGTGATGCTAACGATTGAATATTTAAGGGAAATTAAGGGTAAAACCTACTCAAACTGCTTTTCACAATTAATTTTATAGAGTAGGTCGCATTTAAAGAGAAAGAGGTCTCACATATCGCACCTCATATTTTTATTCTACACATTATGCTCTATAGATTAAGTTGGCTTACAGGTGCTGTTAGGCAAAATATAAAGTGTGACAAAAAACAAATGCATTAATTTTGCACAATATTGAGGACGTTATTTAGTATGTCTACAATGAGCTGATTTAGGTTTTATGTGACTGACCGTTTAGCGTTCGTTAGAACACTCGACTATCGTTCAGAAGATCGCGGGTTCAGGACCCGATACAGCCATTTATCATTCTTACGGCGGCGGTCTACACTTTGAATAGTCGAGTAATCGACCTGTCTTTTAAATATTTCTCAAACTGTGACGTTCAGAATCGTCGTTAAACTATTTGTCCCTTTGAGAGGGTCTAAAAATGGAATGCCTGTAAGCTTAGTGAATGGGAGAAGCCGTCTTATGTTTCATTCATGAGAGGTAAAGGAGTTTGTTTGTTTTTTTTCTATGTACCGTTTTGTATGATAACTTGTGGCCATTATGAAGATAATCCCACTATGCTCTGTTATGGGAACTGTCGTTCCCTCGAACGAGAGACAGAAGATTTTTCGTTGAGACAGAAGATTTTCATAAGCTTCTCTTAAGGCAAAATTTTCAGCAGCAAAATAATTTGCCAGAGACTACGATAAATGACAATCACTTGGTGCCAGGTCCAGACTGTAAGGTGAACGTAAAAATACGTCCCAATAAAATTGTTGAAGCTTCAGACAAGTCACTTTCGATGCGTGTGTGGCCCGACGTTGTCTGGATAAAACAGAATTCCTCTCCTATTGGCTAAAACTGACCATCTCTGGGAGATTGCTGCCTTCAGACACTGCAATTATTGACAGTACAGTTCAATTAATTCAGAGATTGGTCGTAGAAAAGAAACTCATTGTAAATGATGTCTTGCCAATCCCACCAAACACACAGTAAAATCAACCTAACCGTGAATCGCTTTTCGCTTGTTGTTCGTACAAGTGACCCACTTCTTATCACCAGTCACCATTCCCTTCTGAAATGGGTTGATTTTGAAGGTATTCAGCTGCGGTTCGCAAATGGAAATTCGGTCTATTTTCGGTTTTTTTTTTTGTGTCAACTCGTATTGCATCCATTTAGATCGTTTTTGCATCCAGTTCTAGGTTTCAGATGGTTTTTGTA
>JAHXMU010000637.1:477279-507202 GCA_019455685.1 Philornis downsi
GATTTAATTTAGATTAGATTTGATTTGATCTAAGAAAAGTTATGGAAGATGCTTTGGAAACAGCACGTCAGGTAGAAGCAAACAATGGACACCATTTAAAATTTAGATTTAGGTTTGGTTTAGATTTGATTTAATTTAGATTAGATTTGATTTGATCTAAGAAAAGTTATGGGAAATGTTTGGAAAGAACACGTCAGGTAGAAGCAAACAATGGGCACCACTTGAAAGATACAGGGTGGCGCAATAGAACGTGCATATTTAAAAAATAGATTGAAAAAATAAATACGAAAGGTATGGTTAAAATAAATCTAAGGCATTGTAGAGTAATAAATGGAATTTATTTTTTAAAAATAACATCATCTAAATAGTGACCCTCTCTCTACGACGGCACTCCTCTAACCGCAAACGAAAATTATTGAAAACTTTCTTCAGTAATACTAGTGTAATGACTGCCATTTCACCACGGATATTCTCCTTGAGCTTAACGATGTTTTTTGGATTACTACTGTAGACTTTGTGTTTGAGGTATTCCCACAAAAAAAAGTCAAGAGTCGTCAAGTCTGGACTATGTGGGGGCTATGGGATATCACCTCTTTTCGAAATCAGTCTGCCAGGCAACATCTGCTTCACCACCGCCATGGAGTCATTTGATGTGTGACAGGTAGCTCCATCTTGTTGGAACCAAGTTCTGGAATTCACTATTCTTGAACTTTCAATTTCTGGAGCCAAAAATCCGTCCAACATCTCAACATAGCGTTCCGTATTAACCGTGACGTTTCGAAGAAAAAAGGACCAATTATTCCTCTGCCAGAGATTGCTGCCCGTACTGTCACTTTTGGACTATGCAATGGTTTCTGGTGTTTGATTTTGGGATTTTCATTGTTCCAGTAACGACAATTTTGACGGTTTACGAACCCATTCATAAGGAAATGAGCCTCGTCAAAGAAAAGGATATTGTCAAAATTGGAAAATCGATTAAGCATTTCATTAGCAAATGCGAGCCTTGCTATGAAGTCAGACTCTTTCAATTCTTGTGTTAATTGCAGCTTATATGGATGCAGTTTAAGATCCAATGTTAAAATTCGTTGCAAACTTCGTCGCGATAATTGTAAGACGGACGATCTCCATAACTCTCTCAACAATGTCTTCGGTCCTAGATGTTCTTGGGCGACCATTTGCTTGTGGTTTAAATGTTGAACCGGTCTCTTCAAAACGCTTTACCCATATTTTAATTAAATTAGCACTAGTCCATATTCCGTAGTCCATATTCAGCACAATATAGTAGCAATATATGAACGAGAGTTCTCGTAAAATGCGCGCACGCAAAATGCGCGGCGCTTCCCGTCGAAGTGATTCATAGCGACTAAAACTCCAAGAGCCCGCCAACCCAACGATGTATGTCGACTGATCTATTAGAGAATTCATTTGATTTGCTAAAGTCAGTTCTTGTTCTCCCTCCATACATGTAAGGCAAGTTTGCCGGAACACATAATCCTGTATTTATGGCAAGGTATAATCTCTAATAAATTCTGGAAACGAATGCTAATCCCCGCTGTTTTTTATATTTGATAAATCTCTTGAGGTAAATACATGTCAGAGTGAACCCGTTTCTGCCGAACCATACAGTAGTTCAATGTAAGTTTTCCTGATTAAATGTTTAATTAAATTAATTAATCAAAGCAATTTAGTGCCTGTAAAAGTATTGAAGATCATTCATTGTTTTTTTATACTCGTATATTCTTGATATTTAAATTAACATGTGATTTGGAGGCCAATCGAGATTTAGTGAAATTTTTAAATAGGGATTTATAGTTGACCCAAATGTATGTGTATAATTCTGGTTCGAACTATTATATATGTGATAATGGACTGTATTTACTCAAATTTTGCGGAATTATAATGCAACGCTCGTAAATCAAAAATAAAATACAAATATTATGTTATAATGTTAATATTTGTAGTCTAATTTTGTTTCAGCTTAAGAGTTCTTACTCGTTCAAAGGTCGTTCAAAAAAGAGGTAGAAACTAATGATGCGCTACAGCAAGTAACGTGAGTTAGACATCAGTTTTGTTACTCAGCATAACAGTAACTGAAAGATAAAAACTTTCTTTTGTCGTAAGAACATATATAAAGGGTTTCCATCTAATAATTCATAAGAACTGGAAACTACTTTAATCTAGTTCTATAAATATTTAATTTTTAAATTCATAATTCATTGTAGTTGAACATACATAGTTCAACAGTATGAAAAGTCGATTTTTCGAAGTTTTTGGTTTTTAAATTACACGAGGGCGGTCCCAAAACAAGCCGACATGACGCACAGTGGGATTGCTTCATACATTTTTGTGCAATAAATATAAGGAGTTGTCGTAGAGTCTTGAAATTCGGCATAGAGCGTTTTATGACGTAGAGTAGCAAAAAGATAAAGTTTCATCCAAATCGACCACTCCCATCGGCCACCGCCCATACAACTAAAAATGACATTTTCGTATACATTTTTTTCTGTTAGGTAGAAATTCTTGTAACTTGGCATGGATCATCTGTACTACGAAAACAAAATTTTTGGAAAGTTCCATCTAAATCGGCCACGCCAACCGCCCACCGCCCATACAACTCAAAATGACATTTTCGCATACATTTTTTTCTGTTAGGTAGAAATTCTTGTAACTTGGCATGGATCATCTGTACTACGAAAACAAAATTTTTGGAAAGTTCCATCTAAATCGGCCACACCCACCTATATTACTCAGAAAAAATAACCATTTCACCCACTACCCGCCTGACTTATTTTCTGTAAAAATATTTAGTAAGATTGCCTAAAATAAAATAATTAGTTACATGTGTAAGGAAACTTATTTACTTATTCATCTATAATTTCTTTTACAATATCATCTAATTCCAAATATTGTTTACGAGGTTGACGCCTTATTTCACTAAGAAAAGGATCTGATGACACCAAGAGACGGTTGAAAACATCAGAGTTAGTTGCCATTCTATTGCATTTTCTTGAAAACATCAGTCTGTATTTTCGATAATCCTTGTTGCGCGCTTCTTCTGCCTCTTCGGATAGCATACCAATAGGAAGAGTAGCTGCATCGATAATTTCTTTTTCATGCATTAATATTTTGTGCACAGTTACTGGCATATATAGGTAATACCAGCTGTATTTTTCGACATAAAGTTTCGCCGTATCCCGCGTGTAATTTTTAAACTTCGAAGAATTAATATTTCGGCCACATGTGATTATTTGTAATATTATGCGAAACCTATGAATTAATTCCTCTTCAACTTCAGTTATGTCAGCTACAAGTGACGGATTGGAAAAAAAACGTCTTGAGGTGTTGCCGTCGTTGGAGGTCCCAGTGCCTTGCTGAACCTCATCAACACGTAAATGCATATGGTCTTTAAATGCGTTGTGAATTCGAACTTTGTTTTCTTGTTTCATAGCCTTATGTTCGTCTTCGAGCGCCGACCATATGCACCATATACGTGTTTTGTCTTTATTTCTTTGCTTACTTTGTAGCGTAATTTCTTGTGACTTTTTTCATAAAATTTATAACTTTGTTCAGCAGTATAAAATATTATAAGGATTTTTTTCTATAAATCCAAGAAAAACTTAGAACACTGAAATTTCTAGGGCTTTTTTTTAATTTAAATAGTTTCGAAACTATTTATGCTATCCAGTTGTCTTTTTTTCTTAAAGAATCACAAAATACCATATTTTTAGAACATCATGACATAAAATAGTTAAACGAACAACAAATATGCATATACAGGCCCTCAAGTTGCATTAAAATCTTAGTCGTTTTGCGCTTTACTTCTCCCAAGCATTTTTAAGTAATTATTTTGCGATAAAAGATTATTTTTTTCAAAAAAGCAATGATGAATTTCTCTCAACTAAATAATTCCTTACAAAATTGCATCATTACATTTTTAATATTTTACAGTCGAAAAATAAACTTTTTGCACTTAGAATCTCACTGTGTGACGTACAGAGCGTGCCAGTAATTTGAAAAAAAAAAAATTATTTTAGTAAAAAGTGGATAAAGACATGTAAGTGATACTATATTTTCATAGATATACATGTATAATATATTATCGAGAAGCGGTTGGTATCCAACAACATTTTCCACTGATATTCGCGGGGCGTCATATCCTTCTTAATATGTACAACCGCAGACACCATTTCTATGTTGGTTAAAAAACTACTTTCGAGCTGAAATGACAGGCATTTAAAAAATTGCTGTACATCGTATATTTATCGAAGATTTGAAGATGAGAATGTTAGCGCAAGGTGGGTGCCGCGTTTGCTTTCAATAGAGCAAATGACGATGATGTAAAGATGTTTTATAGTAGAGAGTTTGGCGATGTTTCACCGCAATAAAGTCGAATTTTGCGTCGATTTATAACCATGAATAAGACATGGGTCCACCACTTCACACTTGAGACAAAGAAACAGTCAAAGCACAGGACTGGAATGGAAGAATTATGTCCAAAGAAAGCGAAGACGGCGGAGAAGGTCGTGGCATCTGTTTTTTGAGATATGCCAAGAATTATTTTTATTGATTATCTTAGGAAAGGAAAAACCATCAACGGCGAATATTATGCCAATTTATTGCAGGATTTAAGTGATGAGATTATGGAAATAAGACCGCATAAGCACGCGAAAAAGAAAGTGTTGCTTCCTCAAGACAATGCTTTAGTTTACACATCCACCATTGCGATGGCCAAAATTTATGAACTAAAGTTTGAATTGCTTTATCACGCACCTCTTTCGCCAGACTTAGCTCCCTCGGACTATTTTCTATTTCTAAACTTGAAAAAATGACTCGTGGTAAAAGATTTACCAATTAAGAGGTGGAGTCTGTGGTTAATGGCGATTTTAAGGAGTTTGGCAGTTCTTACTATAAACAGGGTATATTTTGCTGAAAAAAGTGTATCGAAAAGTGTATGTTGAAATATAAAGAAAATTGTTCCCGACTTTTGTGTGCCTTCTTTGTTATGTCGGCTAGTTTTAGGACCTCCCTCGTGGGAGGCCAAAATTGTTTTTATTGGTTAGAGCACGCTTCCCTTCACTCACTCAGATCTCCCTAGTTTGGATGCTTAAAAATTACAGTACCCCCACGTATAACAAAAATGCCTTCAGATCAAAAGAATTTACGAGGTAAGCTGATTGTTGCTGTACTCCTAATCTATGAGTTAGAATATTGTATAATCAAATTCTAGTTTCTGCAAACAGAATTATACTGGGATTCAATGGCGCGAAGAATAAGGGTACCCGAATGCTTCTACCCTTCTCCCTTATCCTCCCAAACACAACGATGAACTTAAAATTTTAGATAACCTGGTATTCAGCTATACTTTTTCTAGCATATTTTCAATTCGTGCAGGCCGCATTGCAATCCTTATTGGTCTGCGTATATGTTGAAAGTTTTCTTATTGCCACATTTAATGCAATTAAGTTTCCATTGGAAGAAACTGCATTCGCATTCTAATCATGCCCTATTCACTTTGATCCACCACACACGCCAGTCAGTCGAAGAGATTTCATGCCATGGAATTAAGAGCTATCTTATGCACACATTTTCTTGTAATTGAGAGAATCCCTTTTGTGATACGAAAATCTTTTCAACTTGTTCATGCTCTCTGTGCCTGCTACGGCATTTGGCAAAAGGTTTGAATTCAAATATGCATCACAAGTCCTTGCACTTCAACAAACTAATCTGAAACTATTTCCAATTGCTGCTAAATTTCATATGTGAATTGTCGAAAATGTGTTTTGTTTTCATTCAAAACGACAAAGTTCTAAATGGGCAACGGTGGTTGAAGGTGGTGGTGTGGTGATGGTGTTGGTATTGGTGCGCTGTATCTGTTTAATCTGTTACCCTGGCAACACTCTTTGTTTAAGCCCAATTGCCTTTACAACAGCGATTCCATCCACATCACTGTTGGCTGGTTAGTTTGGTTTGTTGGCATGTCTTGGGTGTTGCTGCTCGGGTGTTATAAGAAACAGTTTATTTGATTTGAAAATGTTATGTTGCAACTACGATGAAACAATGAAAGAAAAACCCCCTAACAAGAATTGAAAACAAAACAAGGATCACAACAAAAATGGCAAGGCAAAGTTTAAATGAGTTTTTCTCTACGTTCTTCTTGCGCCGACTTTTTATGTTCAGTTTAAGTTTTTGTTTTCAGTTGAATTCAAATCATTGAATGGATTTGCAGTATGCTCACATACCTAAACAGGATTGGTGTGTTTGAGGCACGTGTATTTCAATGTTCTCTGTTGCACGTAGCCGGTGGTTTTTGTTTTTTTTTTTTTTTTTTTTTTTTTTTTTGCATACCGGGCATATTGCGCAATGTTTCTAAAAAAAGGTCTTAAAATAAAAACATTTAATTTAGTTTTATCCTTTTGTATGTTAAATATTTTATAAGCAATTTTAATCCTTTCTTCCTATTATATCCTTTACTCTATTTCCACCAGCAAGGGAGGGCTTGTTAAAAAAAAGAAAATATTTAATGAGATTCTTTTGATCATTAATGGTAATGCCTTCCATAAGTGCAAGTGTTCAGTCAAAGAAGCACGTACCAGGTGCAATATAGTTTAAATTATGTTATAATTGAGTTCAAAAGTCCATTTAACTGTGGGAAAACTGTAATATTTTTATATAAAAAGCAACATTATTAAAAAGGAATGCTTACAAATGATTCATTGAAAGTATTGCCCATAGATAGTTTCTACTTTTTCCCGTCTTTCTGGCAAAGCTTGAATTCCGTCACGGTAAAACTGTTCATCTTTTGAGGTTATCCACGAATTTGGACATTCCTCGATGTCGTCAGCTGGTCAGTCAGACCATGTGCCAAAAGATAGGATTTTTTACAGGAACAATACAATAAGTCCCTATACTACAAATGAGAAGAAATTGTTTTTGGCATGCCCACTTATCCGACGGTAAGCCGACACATAGTCTAGAACAATGTAGACCGGAATCCCTGACTGTGTGGTATGTAAGTTCGACTCAAGTCACCTAAGAGTATTGGCCAACTTTGAATCTGTAAAGTTGTTTGACTCATATATGAATTATTTAGTGGCCGTTATTCTCAGAATGATTTTAAATATGTCTTCATCTACAACATTTCCAATTGAAATTCGAAGAATTCTATTTGAAATTCGAATCACATCAAGTGAAAATCAAAATTTATATTTGAAATTCAAAAGACATCAATTGAAAATCAAAATTTCGGTTTGAAATTCAAAAGACATCAATTGAAATCAAAATTTCCGTTTGAAATTCAAAAGGCATCAATTGAAAATCAAAAGACATTAATTGAAATTCAAAAGACATCAATTGAAAATCAAAAGACATCAATTCAAATTCAAAACTCATCAATTGAAACTCGAAAGACATCAATTGAAATTCGAAACACATCAATTGAAATTCGAAACACATTAATTGATATTCCAAATTCGTCATTTGAAATGAAAAAAAGACATAGGTTTAATTCGACCATAGCATGCCCTACGCCTTAAAGTGTACAATGGGTAATTTAATTGTAATCGTAACATAAAGGTAATTGGACAGTCACCATATAAAGCACACCAACAAAATGGTTAACCCATACAGATCATCAAGTAGCCATCGCTAATTGAAGCTTTGAAAATAATTATCAAACCCAAGAGCGTCAGCATTTTTCTATTTCTAAAATTAGAATTTTCGCAAATGTACTCAACACAATCATAACAACAGAACAACAAAAAATGCGTTCGAAATTGTTCTGAAATTGTTCTCCGCAATGAAACCCCATCGAAAATATATGGACCGAAATAAAAGTATACGAGTATGTGAAATTGAACATGATCATGACATGAACATAATTTTTTTTTTATTGAATTTTCCAGTTTGAGTGCATCCTTTTGAAGAAGTTGTAAAGTTTTCTTTGCTAAGTACTCTCGCAAAAACCCATCATTGTTGAATAGAGTGTGTTGCGGTCGAAACTACCAATTATTTTTCTAACTTCAATAATGTTTTCAATATGTTTATGTAATGGTTTCATAATGTTTTCATTATGTTAATGTTTTCAATAATGTGTTTCAAATTTCAATTGCTGTATTTCGAAATTCAACTGATGTCTTTAGAATTTCAATTGATGAGCTTTGAATTTCAATTGATGTATTTCGAATTCCAATTAATATATTTCGAATTTCAATTGATGTCTTTTGAATTTCAATTGATGAGCTTTGAATTTCAACTGATGTGTTTCGAATTCCAATTAATGTGTTTCGAATTTCAATTGATGTCTTTTGAATTTCAATTGACGTCTATCGAATTTCAATTGATGTCTTTTAAATTTAAATTGACGTCTTTTGAATTTTAATCGATGTCTATTGAATTTCAAATGGAAATTTTGATTTTCAATCGATGTATTTCGAATTTCAAATAAAATTTTTGAATTTCAATTGGAATTCTTCGAATTTCAATTAGAAATGGTATAGATAATGCCATCAAAAAAGTATGGGCTTATGTATCAAATTTCCATTTGAATTTCTGGGCATCTAAATTCAGATTTCTTTCAGGCACGGTACGTAGATAGCTGCTTCAGAGGAGTTTGCTACAGAAAGCAAAAAAAGTTGTAACCTTTTTTTTTTTTAATAAACAAAAGTTGTTACACATTTTAGTCCAAAAAATTGCACCAGTCGCCCACTCTTCTCTGTGGCATCACAGGAATTTGCTCCTAGTTTTGCATCCTATTTTTCTAAAAAAAAAACTAAATTCTCATTTCATTTCGTCTGACAAGTAAAATACCACGTAGTCAAATAAACGAACTAACTCACACTCTTCCTTCTCCAATTAATGTATCAAATGTCTTCGAAAATGTGATATGAATATCAAACTGGTGCTCTCTCATGCTGAATAATTGCATGAAGTAGCACAAAAGTGCATTACAATCATTTCCGCATAAAAATTCAACACTTTTTCGATTCAAATGTCAATAAAAATTTCCCTTCATTGTCGTTTAAATTATGTTCTCATTTCGCACAGCGCATGGGAACAAAGCGGAAAACGTAGTCATGTTGATATAGAAATTTTGCCGAAAATGCAAAAAGAAAATCTAGTCGATATCAAATACAATTTATGAGCAAGCAGCGCCTACATTTTCCAATACCAGACCTTTTTTTAAACGTTGCGAAACGGTGCCAACAAATGTTCATCAAGCACTTGAATGGGCGCTTTGGCAAATATTCCTGCTGTGTGTGGAAAAATGCTTTTTAGTTTAAATACTATCAAAAACTATGGCGAACTAAACTAATTGGATCAGTTACCACTTCACGCTCAATCCCTCTTGGAAAAAAAGTGTTGAATGGCGAAAGGTGAATAGTTGAAAAGAGCAGCACAGTGGTTTGCGTAGGGCTATAGGTAGGTAAAAACCTATCCGAATGATCAAACATTGATACATTCAAATGTTGCAAGTTGTAGAATAATTAAACATTGAAATATTCAAGTATTTAAGTTTTTAAATACAAAAGTGTTTACTTGTGTGCGAAACATCTTATTTAAATTTAAACATAATATATCTGAGCTTACAAGGACTTGCCAGCGATTTAAGTAGAGTTAGGACAAATTCCAGTTTATTCATAATTATTGGAATATAATTATATACGATAATTATAGACGAGAATATCCATTTTAATAACGTAAACTATGATAAAAAAAATATATATTTTCATTAACGTTTATATTTAGAGATATTATAATACATAATTTTTCAAAAATCGCTGTTTTGAAAATCGCTATAATTTATAAAATGTATGGAACTTCGAAATTTGAGTAGCATGTTAAGATATCCTACCCAAATTTCAAAGTTATGTATATTTTCTAAATTATAGCGATTTTTCAAAACAGCGATTTTCGAAAAATTATGTATTATATATCTTTACATCCTACCCAAATTTCAAACTCCCGTATATTTTATAAATTATTGCGATTTTTCAAAACAGCGATTTTTGAAAAATTATGTATTATATATTTTTACATCCTACCCAAATTTCAAAGCTCCGTATAAGTAATGTAAATATCCTACCCAAATTTCAAAGTTCCGTATATTTCGTAAATTATAAAGATTTTTCAAAATAGCGATTTTTGAAAAATTATTTAATATCTCTTAATGCAAATGTTAGAGGGAATGTGTTTTTTATTATCATAGTTCATGTCATTACAATGGACATTCTCGTCCATATACTACTTCAAAATTCCACGTGTTTCAAAAGTTATAAAGAATTTTTAAACTAGCGATTTTTTGCAAAACGCTCAATATCTCAAAGCAATAAAATGTAAGTTTAAAATCTTGTTTCATTTTGAGCACAGATATATTTAGTTAACTTTTCGAATATAACAAAAATTTTTGGTAACTATTGAAAGTTTGGATAGTATTTCTAAGAAACCTTAGTTTGTAGATTCCTATAAAGTTCTTAGAAATCGCAGATTAACTGCTATTGTGGGTTACTCAGTTCAAGAACTTAGGAAAATAGCTGATTTTGTGTTATCTGAGTGGTTGTGAATGTTATGACTGTGCATATTAAATATGCGTAAAATGAGCTTCTAAACAACATATTGATGCTCCTCAGGCTCCTCATTGAGGAAAATATGAGGATATCAACGAAATATTGCAAATTTTAATTTGTTTATGTTTTAGAATTGTATTCTGGGTCTCCATATGGTGTTTAATTCAATATACACTTCGAGCCATTTCTATTGATTATAGTTTAAAGGATATCTCACAAAATGGTCAGACATTTTATTGACTACACCTTTTCCAGGAGTTTCAAAGATGCACATTTACTGATATATCGCAAAAGTCTTTCTGAGATATCTATACATAGATCCAGAACTAACCCGGAGGAAATATCATACATTCAATATCAGAAAATTTCTGTTTAAACTATTCTGTGGTATAGAGTTAAGTTCATATCAGCACATACATTTTAATCAGGTGAACTGACTTACATGTCCCTTCCTTCAACCAACGTCCTCTTGCTTCGAAGCGAAAAAGTGCGAATTGCTAGAACTGATTTTGGATTGTTATCCTCAAATGTTCTGAATTAATGCACAATAAAAGAGCAAAAACTTGAACTAACTGAACTTACTAATTACAACTTAATGTCTTTTTCTTAGAAATTTTACAGCAAAGCAATTGACTTTTATTAAATGGGAAAGGCTAGCCGAATTTAGTACAATTGAGTGAATGACATGAAACTGGGAATATGAAAGAGTTGGAGGTTGGCAGAATAAATGAAGTTAAACGGTAAATTTTTTATATTTTCTTTATATTTTGAAAACCTTTAGAATTTAATTTAAAAAATTGACACACATTTAAGCTACTGCAGTCTAAGTATGAGAGATTGCAGGGAATGTAAAATTTTCGGCAAATTATATGGCTGATACCCAAATGGGTGTGGCAATGACGTCCATATTAATTCTCAAAACTGGGTTTATCAAACACATTATTTCCGCTAAATTTGGTTGAATTCAATGCAACTGCTTGAAAGATATGAAGTTAAAATATATACGTTAAATAGCTCATTTGTATGGGAATTTTTAAGCGGAAGATTTCTGAATGTTATAATTTTGCTCCTCCTTTAATTCTGTTTTAATTCAAAGTATTGTTTGACGAAAACTGAACACATTCCTTACGTTATTCCCCTCATTGTTGCTCCACCACTAATCGATTCTCATTGAGAATATATGCGAGCCAGTTCAAATGACTAAGCTGTACCTGTTCATTTGCACCTCATTAAATTTAATTATACAGGGTGGCTGGTGAATTTTGTTACTGAAGTACTCTTGCAGTCAATGGAAACCTTTACATAGAGATGCTAAAAGGATTTTTGTTTCCAGAACTACACCGATAGAGTATCCGTTTCAATTCTTTATTGTGTCAACGTAAAATGATGCAACTTTCCACATATTTGGGTCTGTAATGGCAAAATTTACCACAAACATTTTCTTAATTAGGTGGTACTTCAAAAACTCCGCACCTCATCCTCCTCAAACCTTATTGCGCCTGATAATTTCTAGTAGAGTTATTGCAAATAGTAAGTTTGCAGAACAAAACTAATTTAATGGGTATATTTTGAGCAGAACATTCGAACTATAATTGAGGCAATTCCTGCTGCAATTCTCCGGGCACCGAGGGTGGAGGTCATTTAAATGCTGTAATTTTTTAAAAACTAATAAAAGGACGTAATGAAAATGTATTATTTTTCAACATTCACCCGAAAATTTTTTTAATTATTCGTACACATTTTTTCTAATTCTAAACTGTTTACTTATATCGCTTTATTATTTCTTTTTTGCATTTCCGCCGTTCTTTACCATTTTTAGTTAGAACTAGCCGACCCGGCAAACGTTGCTTTGCTTTCAAATTTTAGCAGGAGCAAAAATAATTGCTTTTTAATTTGTGGTTTGTATAGGAGGTACCACTCCCCATTGTCCAATCCCGGCCATATTTGCAGCAGCACTTAAGATATGTACACCAAACCGATGTACCAAATTTTGTTCAAATACCGTAAGCAGGAGCAGAAATAATTGATTTTTAATTTTTTGTTTGTATGGGAGGTACCACGCCCCTTTGTCCAATTGGACCGAATTGTAAATCTAAACCATCCCGGGCACGACCCAGACGCATATACAAAAATTTGTGCAAAGCGGTCCAGCCGTTTAGGAGGAGTTCACTGACAGCGCCCGTACAGTAGAATTATGTATGTAAAGATGAGTCGTATCTGTAAATCATGGTTATGTGCCATCATGTACTCCCCACGACTCCTCTCATTTTCACTGTTTATTCGCTCATTAACCACCATTTGCAGTTCATGGCTGAATGATCACTACTCTCACTACTTAACTCTCACTACTCACAACTCACCAATGATGAGTAGTGCAGTTATCATTCTTTCTCACTGTTGAGACTCATGAGCAACGACTATAATTCGCCACTCATCTAACTCTCCCATGAACGTAATGCGGCAAGTCGGAGATACTTTTGAGTCGTCACATACGAACTCTGCCAAGAAGTAATTATGAGCCGATTGGTATTAGATTGAATAATTATCGAAATTATGGAATTCAATTAAAATTAATACGCAGTTTTATATGAATAATCCACAAACCTGGACTTTTTGACTGCAATTAGCCAACTCTTTCATTAATTCATTAAGCATTTGTTCAAATTTTGCTATTTTATATTAGAAAGGCATCTGTAGAGAGAAATATTTAACACTTCTAGTGCTTCTAAATAATTTCTTGTGATCTGGTTGCATCTAATACTAAAGAATTGCAAAAATATTCATACATTTTTTGAATTTGAAGCAAATGTTGAGAGAAATAATATTAAAAAAAAAATTATTTCAGCGATTTACTTAGAAATAATTTGAAAACGCATTAAAACTAATGGAGGGAAAATGCGGGAAGTAATTGTTGATTTGAGAAATGTAATATTTTTGTTCAGGTTCCTAAGTCAAAATGACCACTTTCGCCATATGCAGATTTATATTCGGCACCACATGCTTGCCAGAAAAGTATCATTAAAAGTTTACGAGTATACAAAAGCACAATCTTAGATTTTAATTCATCAAAAACTGTAACAGATCTAAAAAAAATGCATAGGTGAATAGGTTTACGGTTACGTACGCAGAGTACAGAAGTCGGGCACTAGAAATAGAAATAGAGGTGTGTGAAGCAAATATATCACATTGAGACGGCATTAGTGCACTGCTATGAGGAAATTTCGACCAAAAGGAGTACGGCAATTTTAGACAGTTAAACTGATTTACATATACACATTACTAATCTCCTTTTGCGTTAGCGTAAAAGCGTGTAAAATGCCAAAAAATAATTGGATTCTTATCAAAAAATGTTTTGAATTAATGCACAATAAAGGAACTAAAATTAGAAGTTTTCGAATTTAGTCACTTTAACTTATTTCCAACTTACTGATAATTGGCTAAACAGGCTAGTTCGTATTTGTATTTCATTCTTATAACTAAGCTTATCAAATACTTGATGCTTGAAAGACATGAAACTAAAAACTTATTAATTTAATCGATCAAAATTGTATGACTCACCAGAAAGCGCTTGGTCGCTACGACGATTTTTTCTTTTAATTTTGCCAGGCATTAGAAAGTAGTATAAAGAATAATAATTTTTTCTGCTGCAATCTACGAGGCCGATCCCAAAACTAGTCAATACAATGAAGAAGACACAAAAGTGTTGGGAAATATTTTAGTTTTCAAAATAATCTGCTTTTAGCTCTATAAACTCCAACGATATTCAATAGCTTTTGTACCCTGTTTACTATAAGAACTGGTAAATTTCTTAAAATAGCCATCAACTGCAGACTTCACCTCTTCATTGTTGGCAAACTTTTTAGCAGCGAGACATTTTCTCAAGTTTAGATAATAGTCCGAGGGATCTAAATCTAGCGAATAAGATGCGTGATGAAGTAATCCGAAATGTAATTAATCAATTTTGAAGCCTAATCTGGCAAATAAGATGCGTGATGAAGCAATCCGAAATTTAATTCATTAATTTTGGAGCTAAATCTGGAAAATAAGAAAAATGATAAATCAATCCAAAATTTAATTCATTAATTTTGAAGCTAAATCTGGCAAATAAGAAAAGTGATGAATCAATCCAAAGTTTAATTTATTGATTTTGGAGCCAAATCTGGCGAAAAAGATGAGTGATGAAGCAATGCAAAATTTAATTTATTAATTTTGGCCATCGCTATAGTGGATTGTAAACATTATTTTGATGAAACAAAACTTTCTTTAACACTTCGCAAAATGCGTCCTTTTTTCTATAAATTCATCACCTAAACGCTACTATAAATTAGCATAATATTCATTGTTGATGGTTTTTCCTTTCTTTCTCCGGAAGATAATCAATAAAAATAATCTCACGCGTATCCCAAAGAACAGACGCCATGACCTTACTTGCAGATAGAACCGTTTTCGCTTTTTTTACGCACGATGCTCCCATTTCAGTCCATTGCTTTGATTGTTCCTTTGTCACAGGTATGAAGTGGTGACCTCATGTCTTATCCATGGTTATACATCGACGCAAAAATTCGGCTTTATTGCGGTAAGCATCACCATACCCTCTACTAAAACATCTTCACATCATCATCATTAGCTCTATTGAATGCAAGTGCGGCACCCATCTTGCGCACAGTTTTTTCATCTTCAGATCTTCGGTTAATATACGATGTATAGCAATTTTTGAAATGCCTATCATATCAGCTAGCTCACGCACCTTCAGCCGACAATCATCCAATAATAATTTGTGAATTATCTTAACCGAGTCTGGCATGGACATCTCAATTGGTCAATGACTACGATGTTCGTTTTGGCAGCTCGTACGGCCTCGTTTAAACTCCACTACCCAATATTTTACAGTTGTAAATAAAGCAACAAACTCCCCCAAAGCAGAATCTAGTTCTGCTTTAATATTGATGGGACTGGGATCTTTCAAATGGAAATATTGAATTGATATTAATGGTGACAAATTTTTTCCATGTTTATAAATTCACTAAGATCATTTACTTTTGATCGCTCAAATAAAAATAAAATGAAATAAAAAACAAGAAATATTGGTTGAACTGAGACCTTTCAAATGAAAGTATGGAACCGTATAACGATGAGCAATTTTTCCACGTTTACAAATTTACTAAGATCGTTTACTTGTGATCGCTGAAATAACAATCCTAAACAACGTGGCGTTTTGAAACGTAAAACATATGTTTTATGAGGTTGCCTTTTTTTAACAAAATAATTTTTTCAAACCACTGGCATCCTCTGTTCGTCATGTGGGCTAGTTTTGGCACCTACGCACGAGGGAGGTCTAGGGAAAAATTTAAATCGAAAATCGGTTGTGCCTTCTGAAGATTAAAATTTGTTACGCAATGTTTTATGTGACACCTGGTTATTTGCAACAAAAACGGATGGACGATTTGGTCTTTTTGGTATCTTCCTTACATGTTATCAAATTGAATCCATATTTACCCAATTTTAATATCTTTTATTCTATTGTACTAAATTTTGTATAGTTTAGCAATCATCAGAGGGCTCAATTTTTACCGCTTTCATTAAGATACATCACATACGAATTAGCAAATTTGCCAAAATCAATAGTTGCTTTATAATTTCTAAGCGAAAGATGATAGTAAGTTGTGAGTAAAGTACAAATAAATTTGAGTTATCTTAATTGAACTCACTAACTTATAATTTAGCTTCATTTATAATGCTTTAATTCACAGCATTTGCGGATAAGAATTTAACAATTTATCACATCCTTGTAGCCTAAGATATACGTAGAGTAGGGTGAAGATATACGTAAGCAAGTTCACCTAGCTGAAATTTCTGTACTCTGTTGTGTGCTGTACTTTGTACCACATGGTTTGTTCTAAAATGTAGTGTGTAAAGAGTGATTTTTTAATCGTAGTTTTTTTTTAATCGAATAAAACACTCAAATTTGCATTATATATTAACATTTTTTATTGGAATCCGGCTCCGTCTCAAAATGTTTATTCGCAAAGTCCAATTTTTAGTTACTTTTTCGAGCATTTTGGGCCGTATTCCACGAATTACGCGTGTTATGTTAACCTGTAAGGCTTCAATAGTGTTCGGCTTGTCCACATAAACTAAAGACTTGACATAACCCCACAAGAAATAATCAAGAAGCATTAAATCGAAAGATCTTGGGAGCCAACTCCCGGGGCCAAATCGAGAGAAAAGCTGCTCACCAAATTCATCTCTCAACATATCCATTGTCCCACGAGCAGTGTGGCATGTTGCACCGTCCTGATGAAACCTCATATCAACCAAGTTCAACTCAGCCAATTGGGGCAAAAACCAAAATTCCTTGTGGTTGAGTAACACATGCCCAATCGCTGAGAACGGCGATGAGTTGACATTTCACGATCGCCATTAACGCTGGTCGCTACGGCTGCAATATTTTCTTCGGTTCGCACTCTACGCATGCGAGTCGATGATTTTATGTCCAACAAAGTAAATTTGGTGTGAAATTTGGAGATAACGGCACCAATTGTTGATTCAGCAGGTCGATTATGACGGCCATAAAATGGTCGTATCAAACGATGCACATTTGTCACAGAGCACGAATTTTGATAATCAATTTCAACGATTTGCAATCGTTGCCCGTTTGTTAGTCTTTCCATGATGAAAAGGCAGAGTATACTGTACACTTTTCACTTTGACTTATGACGTGTGGAGGCCATTACCAACCAGTGCTGCCAACCTGAAAAACTTAAATTTAAAAAAATAACCCTGTAGAAGTAGTCAGGTAATACCTGAGAGACATTCCGCAAATGTCATATTGACAAAGGTAAAGAAATGTTCCATTTTTCCATGTCCTTTTAAAGTCAGCAGTAATTTTGATTGTGAAATCCGTAGTCCGTTGGGTTGAAATTCTGAATTTTTGAATACCTTAATTACCGTAACTTAACTTTCCCATTACCACTGTTTGCGTGGGAGGGTGTCAGCCCTGAACTGAATTTAATACCAGTAACCCATAGACACTCATTCTCATTCATTTCATGCCAAACCTTTTGGCTTTGTGTGATTTTCGGGCCAGGTTTTTTTTTGTTCGCTGTTTTTGTTTTAAGTGAATGTTTGATATGAACTATAACTGCCAGAATGGCTGCCTGGCTGGCTGACAAAGTGACTGACAGGTCTTACTGCCTTTGTGTTGAGTGTTGTCGTTTTTTTTTTTTCTTTTTTTTTGCTTGACCAAATGTGCTGATAGTGGCTCTCGTTTTGGACTGATTTTGTGTGTTGCTGTTGTTTTCGGAATTCGTATTTTAGTGTTGTTCTCGTTCATCTACAACAATTCATTTTGCAGTTAAGCCCTTAAATGTTTTTGGTTGTCATGTGCTTTTCTACACTCTCTCGACATTATCCTTTTGCATCAATTCGTTGCCAACAATAGTTTTAGCCTTCTGTTTCTATGATTCGGCATTTGTTGTTGTTGTTGCCTTTGTTTTAATTTTGTTGTTGTTGTTTTTTTAATTTTTTGTGGAACTGACAATAACAAACTGCTAAAGGATTCCTTCCTTCATGGCACAATTATCGGAATGAATTTTTACTCTGGCATCGATGCCTTCGGTGTTTTTGTTGCTGTTTTCCCTCTACCCCCTTCGTTGCTTCTCGCATGCACTTGTGTTGCATTACTTTTTCATGTTGCAACTGTTGTTGCCACCGATGCTGGTAGCTTTCATTATGATGTTGCTGATGCTGATGCTGCTGCTGCAAATGTTGAATTCCGACGGTATGATAAGTTTAAGTTGCTGTAATTAATGTGCTAAATTGCCAAAACTTGTTAATCCACATTTATAGTTTGGCATTTGGAGGACGGAAGATTTATTTTAATCTGGACACAATGAAATGGCAACAGCTCAACAGCAAAAAAAGCCGTACAGAATGAATGCCAAGCAAGGAGAAAAAGTAAATTTAGGTAATTTCTCTTAGTCAAGGAAACGAAGAAGAAAGTTTGGCAATAAAAAAATAATTTACTTAAGCTCATTTGGAATAGTACACAAGCTAAGGATTATATAAACTTGAAAATCCTTAATGTTGATAAATTTAAAATCTCCTTAGAAAGCATAACACACTACAAGTATAGCCAAGATAATTAAGTGCACACAAAATACGATATTTTCACTCACCTGACATTTACTAGCTGACCTGCAAGACTTACTACGAAAATGGAAGGAAGGCTTCCGTTTTCATGCCAGCCATGATGTCATTCGTTAACTGCTTATGGTTTATATGTAGGTTTGGCAAACACTACAGCCATGTGCTGATGGAGCGCATAAAATAAAATAAAATAGATGGACTTCCATTACATTACATTGCAACTCCATCTCATTGGCTACATAAAAATAACAAAAATGTAAATACGATAATTCAGTAATTTAGGAAGGTAAAAAACCATTTAATTTACTCAATATGAAAGTTATTCAAAAAGAATACTTCGATAGTTGTCAATTCTCAAACAAATGTATTTTAGACTCCACTGAGGAGAAAAGAGAACTCTAAAAGATTATCCATTTTTCGGTTTCATAAGCAAAGTTAAATAAAACACACACAAAGCTATGATTTCGATGAAACTTTTATTTTATTATATTGCTTGAATCTTGCCATTGTAGACGAAATACAATATAATTTAAATGACCGCCTCTGGATTGGTTGCAGCGGTTTTTGATCAGTTTTTCGCACATTGCGGCCGGTATCCCGGCGATAACTTGATAAATGTTGCTTTTCAAATGCTCTAAAGTTTGGGGATCATCCGCGTAAATACGATCTTTGACTTAGTCTTACAAAAAAAAAAAAAAATCCTAACGGCGTCAAATTGCAAATCTTGGTGATCAATTGACGTCGCCAAAACGTGAAATTACGCTTTCTGCACACTTCTCATGCAATAAAGCCAAAATCGGTCGTGTTGTGTGGCTCGTGGCATCGTTTTGTTAAAACCACATATTCCTCAGTTCGTAATCTTCGATTGTTGGCCAAAAAAAGTCATTTATCATACGGCCATAGCGTTCTGAATTGACAGTAACGATTTCTACAGCGTCATTTGACACTTCCCAGATCATAATGTGCACTTAAACCTTGCTTTTTCCGGATGCAATGACTTTTCCATAATCACTTCAGGGTTCTCCGAGCTTCATATACATACAACAATTTTACTTGTTCACGGAATCACCGAGTGAGAAATGAGCTTCATCCCTAAAGAAAGTTTTATTCGAAAAATCAGCAATGAAAGCCTGTTGCTGTAGCACTCAATAGGCATATCAACGGCGTTGTGAATGGTCAGCCATCTTTAATTGCTGCGGGAGTTGGACTCTGTATGGATGAAGGCGCAAATTCGAACGCCATATTGAGCTGTAAGATAGGCCCAATTGCAGAGAACGCCGTAGAATCGACAAATTCAGATTAACCGTCACATTTTCACTAATAGAAGCGATAGTTTCATCAATAAATACATTGCGATGATGTACAGGCTTGACCACATCTGTAACGTTTCAAGTCTCTTCAAATTTCTTTTTAATCTTGCAAATTCTTTACACAGTAGGCCGATTATGACGACCATAACTACCATGTAATGCGCGAAAAGTGCCCACGTTTGAATCACCACATTTGTAGTAAATTTTTACTATTTTTACGCGTTCTTTGGTTATAAAACGATCCATATTCGTAAATGGAAAACATTTCACTAAATAAATAGCACTTCAGATGGCAGGTATTTAACAGCTGACAGACTGGTGGTTTTGAAACAACCGTTATTATGTCTTTCATGTTTCTATTTGGGATATCAGTAAAATGCTATAATGTATATTTTTCTGATTGCCAGAAGGATCTGTACCATTTAGGCAAGTTCGCCGATGCAACCGCGTTTTGTCATTAAAACCACAATAGAGGCAGAACCGTTTAACCAAGGAGGCTAACGTTTCGCCTAGGCAGGCATTTAATCTGTCGGCAAAATCCCAAAGTCCCAAGCCATGGCAGATAACTGGGAATATAAGCGTGATTTTGAAATTTTTTTTGTTCTTTTATACCTCTCTAAAACGGACCCTATTCCAATACAGATATACAAATCGCAAAAACTGAAATCAAAACGTGCGGAGTGACAGAACGGACGTGATAAGTCCTTATGTTCTCGACAAACGCTATGAATTAAAGTACGAACGTAATTATTATAACTTAAGTAAAAGTTGCTGCCTTATGCGAAAATCAGTGTCTTATGGAAATTATAGATAAATAATTGCTAAATTATAAATAATCTTAATGGGCAGCTTCCGGTCTATGCTCGTCCTAAGATAGCTGTCAATGAGTCTCTCCAGTGTTTTGAAAGGAAACGCTGACAGGCTGATAGGTCTAAATTCTTTTGTTCCCGTATGGGAGGTTTTCCCGGCTTTGGGAATAAAAACCACCTTAGACTCCGTCCACATAGCAGGGATACAATCGATATAGAGCTCCTTAAGTCATGGAATCAGCATATCAGCCACCGGCGATATCATGTCCGGTCCGTGTTCAAAACCATTTCTGTTATGTGCTTCTCCGGCAGCTCGGGATCTCAGGAATATTCCAACCCTTTCAACCATAGTTCCAGGGGAAGAACGAGAAAAGTATTTGTTACTAAAAAAAGAAAAAAAAAAAAAAACAAAACATAACATTACACAGCATATACCGAATTGCCAAGAGAGCTTGTTGAAACCTTTTAATGCCCATGCTATTTTGGTTTGGTTACGATTTTCCTGGCAACCGCCGACGGTTGATTTCACGCGGTGATGTCGCCAAGAGTTTCGCTTCGGAATTACCACGAAAATGAGTATCCAGGAGTAACTCCATTAATTCTTAACTGGATGTTGTCCAATCACCCTGCGGTTTCCTGCTGTGGACGGTGTAAAGGCCAGTATTTTCCTTAGCCTTGTGGCTTCGAAAGTGTCTTCAACTTTGTTGCAGAATTCAGCCCAGGACTTCCTCTTAGCCTTTCTCAGTGCACTCTTATATTCCTTTAGTTTCTTTTTGTAGTTTTCCCTGTAGAGCTCTTGTGGACTTAGTCCTGTTGAAGAACTTCCTACAGCATTTCCTGAGATCTACAAGTTCCAACGCGGTCGTTACTTACCCCTGGCTTTACCCTTGAGGCATGAAGCCTGCAGCGAGTCATTCAGACCCTTTGTAACCTATCCCACAGGCCGCTCGAAGTTCTCGATGTTCCGGGCATTAATGTCAGATAACCTCGAAGAGTTCCTGTTAAAAGCCTCCCTGTACTTGTTCGTGTCTGCTTTACTGGCATTCTGTAGAAAAACAGTCCTTTGAACCCTTCATTTTGAACCCAATGCACTCAGACAGAAGCTGATATAATGGTAAACTGAAAGGCTATGATTATCCAAAACTTTCCATTCTCCAATCCCACCAGTTTGTTCCTCAAAAATAAGGGTAACATCCAGCATTTCTTGGCTTGGACGTATCTCGCACAGAGTTCGGCTCAATCGCATTAATTGAAGTCGGTACCGAGCTACAGTTATAGTTTCGCTTGGTTTCAACAGCTCGTAATAGATAACACCGACCCAGTCGCACCATATACAGAGCATAACCATAACTATATATTCGCATTGTGAATATTCGGCCGAGGCGGCGACGTAGAAGCATGATATGGTGGGGCAGCCTCCATGACTTAATTTTTTTGGATTGCTATAATGAATCCATTTTTCATCGCCCGTTGTAATATGATGATGAAAACCCTTACTTTTTTGCCGCTAAATTAGTTGTTCACAGGCGAAAAAACGACACCACAACTTCCATAGGCTTCAAGTCACAAGGAACCCAAGTTTCTTGCTATTGAATCATTCCTAACACATGCAATCACTTGGAAATGGCTTGACGGGTAAATCCTAATACTAAAGCAATGTCTACCTGCGTTTGACACGAATCTCCATCAAATCGAGTTTGATCCCCATCAAGC
Organism: Philornis downsi; assembly: GCA_019455685.1. NCBI lineage: Eukaryota > Metazoa > Arthropoda > Insecta > Diptera > Muscidae > Philornis > Philornis downsi. Next base: position 499,822 of record JAHXMU010000637.1, read on the forward strand.
AATACCGTCAATTCAGTGGCTTTGAAGGTTTTTCGTCTTCCTTCACGCATACGGTCGTCACCATCAAAATTACCGTCTTTAAAGCGACGAAACCAATCTCGACACGTTGTTTAGCTTAAATCAGCATCTTCGTAAACGTTTTGATGCTCTCGATGAGCTTTGGCCACCGTTTCCTTCGATTGAAAGAAGAAAATCAATACTTCCCACATATGACGATTATTTGCCACAAAATCATACGTATTCACATAACCAAAAAAATATGACGTCAAAAGAAAATTACTATCATGTTATATGTTTACCATATGCCTAAGCTTGGCTCGTGACGTTTAGGTTATGACAGAATCGACTAATACTAACAGCTGGCACCATCTACTGGCAAACAGCGGAGACTTAGTTGCACATCTAATAATTACCCTAGTACGAATAGAACTATCGAGTCTTTACAGAAAGTTTCTTTCACACGCTGCACTAATGTGACTTGATCGTATTTCGTCCCATTCTCGACGAAGAGTGATCTTTAAGGCATTGACCGTCTCATAATTCTTTAACCGTCTCATAATACTTTCGCTTCCAGAGTGGACCATATGGAAAAAGTCATTGGGTTTAAGTTCGAGAAATATGATGGTAATTGATTGTGTAGAAACGAAATTGGGAATTTTATCTTGTAAAAAATATTGGGTTTCACAGATTTTGTGGGATAGCGCCGAGTCTTGTTGAAACGTCCAGTGGTTTCTATCGAACTATTTATTTGCCCACTGCCCATCGTCTGAAATATGTTCACGGTAGGCACAGTTCTGTTTCTTTTGAATTCTTTTTCTATAATTTTCTTTAACTGTACCGTAAAACGATATGCTTTCGTAGGTTTGTAAACAACACGACAATTAACGCTTGTCAAAAAAAATGAGCGCGCTGCCATTAACCGTTTGGTTGCTACATCAGTGCAAATTTGGTAACAATTCGGGCGCCTAACCCTTTAGTGAAGTGGATTTGTAGCTCAACAGACGTACTAAATTTACTCAACGCACATAATTTGAAAATCGTGGGGGTGTTAAAAATGTTCTACCTCCAAGCATCCTCCTTGCTGCGCCTATCAAATGATTAGAAATGGCGGGTTGTTATTTTCCAGTCAAATATGAAAGCATTGTACTGTTTCGTCTGAATTATTTTTCTATAATTTTCGTTAACTGTAACGTAGGTTTGTAAACAACACAACAATTAATGCTTGTCAAAAAACTGAGCGCGCTGTCATTAACCGTTTGGTTGCTACATCAGTGCAAAGTTGGTAACAATTCGGGCGCCTAACTCTTTAATGTTGAAGTTTGGTATGACGAATTGGAGGAGAAGCGCAGAGGATTGAAGCGCTTGGAATTAATTTCTACGGGCGGCGTATAATAAGTCTATGTCTATTTCAGTCGCCACCTAAGAAGAATAAGAACACTTTAATGAAGCGGGTTTGTAGGGGCAACTTTTCTATGATCTCTATTCTCAACTATGCCATACTATAAAACTATTTTTCTTAAAAGGGATGTACACCTATCTATATATGATCCAACTAAAAGCTATTTATTTATTTGTTAGGGATAATGGACCGGCCGTTCCAAAAATATTAACCAAATACAGAAATTAGCCTATCAAGTTGATTTTACTCAGCATTAGCTGTCTTTAAAAAGCAACAGACAAGTTAAAAAAAAACGTCAAATATGTATGTTGATGCAAATGATTCCTGTGCCATACAGAGAGAGAGAGAGAGAGAGAAGGAGAGAAATAGAGAATAATCTCTTGTCCTTTTACTTCCTAAGCTCTTTAACTATTCTCCCAACTATGTGTTACAATGTCACCCCCTCCCCACCCTCCAATTTACTTAGATTACCATAGAAAAGTTAAAGTACCCAACAAGTTTTGCTTTTTTTTTATTCATAGGAAAAATATGTTAGTAATATAACTAATAAAACTGGCACAACATTGAACAACTTTTTTCCATTTCAAGGATACTAAAAGCACAACAAATTTATGATTTCTTTTATTATTGGTTTGGCTGTAGGTACTCGTATGTGTATGTAAATGTGTCCGGGTGTGGGGGCATACGTGCATATAATCGACGTCGTTCCATAAATTTGATTGACATTGGCAGTTTCTGTTGTTGTTGTTGCTGACGTTGTTTCACGCTGTGATTACATATCACGATTTGATTACAAAATCAATTTAACAGTTTACATGGAAATCAAATTAATTTAATATTTATTAAAAAAACAATAGAGGGAACAGCAAAACAGCGAACTCGACATGTATCTCAAACGTAATTGTCACTTAAGCCAACAACGTGGTTTCCCCTGTCTTTTCTACGCACAAGAGAGAGAGAGAGAGAGTCGTGGAGGGTTCAGGCTATACAGGATTTGAACTGAATCTTGCAAAAAAGTATATGGAGAAATTCCCTGGGGACAGAGAATCGAGAAATCAAATTGACATGAAAGCAAATATATGATATAGTAAAAACAAATTTACTTCTTTTTTTCATGACATTGGAAATGGTCCGCTTTAGGTCAAAAATGCACCTTTTGGTTTGATAACTTAATGCCATTTTGAAGGTAATTCTATTATGCCTCTCTCATAGAAACCTTCGTCATAAGAAGATTTTTTTTTGTTTCATTAATACCTTATAGTCAGAGCTTGGCTCCAAATGATTGTCATGATGGCATTTTGAAGGTAATTTTATTATGCATTTCTCACAGAAATCCTCGTCTTGAGAAGTTCTTATACAGGGTGTCTGTCGGAAAGATATACTACTTTGTTTGTTTATAATTTTTGATTAAATGAAAGAGAATGAATCTTATATTGATAAATGTTTCACTTAATATCGGCAATTATGTATGGAATACAATATCAGATAAATGTCCGCCTCTGTTAGCCTCACAAATGAGAGCCCTTTTGAGCACATTTTTCATTATATTCTCACACATTTCACGCGGTATTTCATTAATGTCATTACGAACATTTTGTTTGAGTTGCTCAAGCGTTTCTGGTTTGTTGGCATAAACCTGGCTTTTCAGATATCCCCACAAAAAGAAGTCCGGAGCAATCAAATTAGGCGACCGTGGAGACCAATCAACATCATTTCTTGAATTAACTTGTTGTGAAAAGATGTCTCACAGTAATTCCATTGTAATCCTGGCTGTATGCGATGTGCCACCGTCTTGTTGATACCACATCTTAATCAAGTCCAAAGCATGCAGTTGTGGCGTTAAAAAGTTTTCAATCATACCTCGATATCGCTCCCCATTGATAGTTATCGTTACGCCGTTTTCAGTTTCAAAGAAGAAGAAGGTCCAACGATTCCTCCTGACCAAATTGCACACCAGACTGTCACTTTTAATGGATGTAAAGGTGACATGAATAATTTGATGGTTTTCCATTACCCAGAACCGACTATTCTGTTTATTCACATATCCATTCAAATGAAAATGAAATCGGGGTTATCATGGGCGAGTTGTAACATCCCATTGGCATATGTACGGCGGCGTAAATGGTCTTGTGGAAGAAGCTCTTGTGCCAACTGAATCTTAAATGGAAACAAATGCAAATCGTTGTACAAAATTGTGTATTCTCTGAAGACCAAGCTCCTGAGCGAATTGAGGTTGATGGGATGTTTTGAACACTTTCTTGAGCAGCAGTAATGTTTTCAGTCGATCTTCTAGTACGTTGTGGTCCATGCTTGGCTCTATCAGCTGCAGGCCCTCTTTCTTCAAAATCATACACTACACGATAAATAGTGCCTCTTGTTGGCACGTTGTTTCTCTCAAAATTTCACGTAACTTTCTCATCGTCGCAGTAATCGATGATTGATTTTGATAAAACACGTTGGTTTATCGAATATTTTTCCATTATAAATTAGCCACGTTTCTACTTTACGACTGCCAAATATGAACTGTCACAGCTAATGTTTACCAAAATGGCGGCAAAACAAAGTGGTATACCTTCCCGACGGACACCCTGTACAAGGGTAGTAGCCTATCTCTAGCTACTACCCTTTCCCATCTTTCTGGCAAAACCCAAATTCCGTCACGGTAAAACTGTTTATCTTTTGAGGCTATCCACGAATCTAGACATTCCTTGATGTCATCATATGAGTGCAACTGCTAGTCAGCCAGACCGTATGCCTGTGAACGGAGCAATTGATAATCGGACGATGGCGGATGGGGTAAGGCTTTCCATTTCAGCATTTCCAGGTAGGTTTTAACGGTCTTAGCCACGAGAGGCCGAGCGTTGTCATGCTAAAGAACCACTTTTTCGCGTATCTCTGCGTATAGTGGAGCTCTGCTCAATCGCCTTAATTAAAGTCGATACTGATCGCCAGTGATGGTTTCGCTTGATTTCAGCAGCTCGCAATAAATAACACCGACCTGGTTCAACCAAATACAGAGCATAACCTTCGTAGCGTGAATATTCGGGTGAAGCGACGACGTAGAAGCATGACCGGGCAGCCCCCACGACTTTCTTCTTTTTGAGTTGCTGTAATGAATCCATTTTTCATCACCCATTAGAACACGATGAAGAAAACTCTTGCTTTTTTGCTGCTAAAGCAGTTGTTCACAGGCCAACAAGAACGAACGTCCTTTGGCTTCAACTCATAAGGAACCCAAGTTCCTTGCTTTTGAATCATTCCCAATGCATGCAATCGCTTGGAAATGACTTGGCGGGTAACTCCTAATACTAAAGCAAGCTCTATCTGCATTTGACATGGATCCCCATCAAGCAATGCCGTCAATTCCGCGTCTTCGAAGGGTTTTTGTCTTCCTTCACGCGAACTGTTGTCAACATGAAAATCACCGTCTTTAAAGTGACGGGAGCAATCTTCAAACGCTGTTTCACTGAAAGCAGCATATCCACACGCGTTTTGAAGCTTTCGATGAGCTTCAGCTGCCGTTTTCTTCGGTTGAAAGAAGAAACTCAATACTTCCCGCATATGACGATTATTTGGCAAAAAATCATATATTTTCACAAAAAATATGACTTCAAAAGAACATCACTATTGTTTCGAGGCGGCATGTTTACCATATGTATAAGCTTGCCTCATGACGTTTAGGTTATGGCAGAATCGACTAGTACTTATAGCTGACGCCATCTGTTGACAAACAGCGGGAACTTAGTTACGCACCCAACATTTTTTATTAAAAAATAATTTATATGAGTTTAAAAAGAAAGAAAAATTTCATTTTTTTGATGTGGCAACATTCATCGGCTGTATTCATCGGCCCTGTATTTGAAGTAGTCCCAAAAATTATATCCTTTTTGATTAATCAGTTCTGAAGCCTTGCTGTTCAGGTTGTTCAAAGTTGGAAAGCAGGTTAGTTGCGCACCTAATATATCTTGGTTTAAACTATATGAAAAAAAAAATAAATTTGCTGAATTTTTTAGTTTTTTTTCGCGAAAATTTCGACTTTTGTCATCAACAAATTCTGGCAACACTGGCCCTAAGCTTGCTGTATGACAGATCTGGATCGAGTAATTGCTTTCCGTTACATCTGTATTAAATTCCACAAATTATTACATTATCAAAAGGAACTGCACATTCGTATAATCATCAGGACTGGCCTGTCACTCACACAATTTGCGTCAAACCACAAGAGTTTCATTGCACTTCATTCAGAGGAAACTCTGTAACTTATAGCCTGATTATTTCCATCTAGTTAGCAAAAGTGACATGTATGCAACTCATCACAGAACAAAACTCAAACATATAACTTACAGAGGGGATTAGTTATGTCGCTGGTTTTTCATATTAAATTTTGTTTTTGTTTTGTTAAACTTTTGAAAAAAAAAAAGATTAGAGTTTGTAAAATTAGTGGATTCTCCTCTCATTAGTGCCAGGAGAGAAAGGAAAACACGCATACACGCACACACACACGCACACACACACATTTTTGTGTAACCACAATAAAATTTAGCACCAATACACTCGTACACAAATACGAAAGTCACAATCAAACTCATTTACGTCAAAAAGTTTTTACATCTGTTTGAGTTTGAGTTTGTGCCTGTAGGTGAGCGCGCTTGTGTGTATGTGCGTGCGTGTGCTATGTCATTGTGGTAAAATAGAGTTGAATGTTATTTGTGCATGTAGTTCCTGCTGCTGTTGCTGTGTTAGTTTATACGTTTCCGTAAAACAAGTAGACGTAATTTATTTTAATGTTTTTTAATATTACGTTTTTTTGTTTTTTTTTTTTTTGTTTGTTCTTTGCTTTCGCTCGGAATACGACAAAAGTTTTCACCGCTAACCACTAACATTGGTCTATTTTATTTATTTTGTGTTAACTGACGTGTGTGAGCGTTTAAAATACGTTTACCTCACTGCCATGGACAGTGGAACAAAAGTATGGCATTGTGCAATTGCATGTGTGGTATACGCTAAAATCGGCATTCGTGGTAAACTCGACAATCTATGTAAAGAGCATATTGTTTAGCTACATTGTTGTGGCTTTTAATTATATGAGACTTTCCAAAATTAAAGATCAAGAAAAATTACCATAAAAAATTGTAAAATTGTTCACATAAAGTTTTACACCTATTGTGAAAATTGCAACGCATTCTTGAAATTATTAAGCCGTTACCAAATTGAACTTATATTTTGTTGTGTGTATGGCAGGTTGTGTTGATTTTTTATGCGGGACGAACACAGTTTTTGCTGAAAAGCAACCAACAATGTTCGACTTCGGTACGACTTTGGCCCATTTTAATGGATCCACAAAGAATGGAGAAACGCTATCACTGCGCCAGTGCACTTCCATGTGAGCATATAGCCCATGATTCATATAACGCCAATAACTCATTTCTGAAAATCTCTTTCTCTCCAAGCCTTCATTTTACATCACACAGTACAACAGATAGGACTAAAATTCTAATACAGTCCAAAAAGGACTTGAGAAAACTTTGTTATTTCCTTTCGGAAGCTAATCAATAAAGATATAATAATTCCATGAGCATCCAAAAAATCAGACGATATGATTTTGCCTGCAGATGGAACCGTTTTTTGGACACGATTCTTCCATTCAAGTCCATTGCTGTGACTGTTCATTTGTCTCAAGACATCAGACTTGACTTCATCCATACTTCGATGTAAAAATACGGTTTTATTGTGGTGAAATCTAAGCCAACCACTCTACTGAAACATTTTCATAGCGCTGGTTTTGCTCTATTAAAAGCAAGCGCGGCACCCATCTTGCGCACAAGTTTCTCATCTTCAAATCTTTGGTCACAATGCGTTTTATAGCAATTTTTGAAATGCCTATCATATCAGCTAGCTAGTAATAGTTTGTGAATTTTCCTAACCATGTCTTGCGTGGACCCCTCAATTGGTCGACCACTACCACTACAGTCTTTGTCTTAG
>JAHXMU010000637.1:507212-531871 GCA_019455685.1 Philornis downsi
TTTAAATATTTTTCCTTAATTTTTCCTACTGTTCCACAACTTTCTGTTAACCACACAGAGCAAAAATAGAAACAAAAACGCTAAAACTGTTACCGAACAAAAAACAAGCATAATTTTGTGTTGGAATAGATCATTCAGACGCAGTGGTTAGCAAAAAATGCGGTCACAATGGTGTACAGTTTAAGTGGTTTTATTTTTTGTTTAATTAATTAAACGTGGAATAGATAACCGACACGAATTATATGCATGTTAACCCTTCAAAATGAAACCAAAAACGATGAAAATGTAATTAAATGTCGCGCTATGACAACGTGTTGTACGTTTGGAATGGGTTTAATTTACGCTTTAGTCCAATACTTTTACTTGCAGTTGTCAATGCTCGAATTAATTACAATGTATATTTTAATTGAAAGTTTTGTACATGTAAGTAAATCTGCGATAAAGAAAATAGCTGTATTAAATTTTGATATTTGCAGAGGTAATTTGTGGTGTAAAAAACAAAGTCAATTTGTCAAATTGACCGCATTTATCTGACAAAGTAATCTAGTTCGTAGAAGGTTAATTTCAATTTTTAATTATCAAACAAATGAGACCATGTAGGGGGTCTCATGATTACAATCACAGAGATAGGATATCGGTATACTAAAGCAATTCCAACATATTTCATCATATTCCATAGCATTTTTAGAATGCAATCAATGAAATTATAAATGAAATAAACTCATTTTCAAAATAAAAGTAACTTTTTCTTAGGACAATGCAAACGAACTGAAAATTCGTGATTTTTCTTTGCTGATAACTCGAGTAGGGTTACTTACATAGTTCTAAATGCTTCGATCATCTGGGTTTCTTCTCCTATTCATCAGTATTTCAAGAGCCCAACAGTATTTCAAGAGTCTGATACTTCTCATGGAGTTTTGGGCATTTTGCTCTGAGCCGCATATCGAGTACGCAGTCGAAGACTTTCGTGGGTCGATACGACAGTGGGTTCACATATTTTCTGTATTGCTTTCCTCTCGAAGACTCCCACAGCTGATCCATTCGTTTGTGCCATAACTTGAGTGTTCAAAATCGAAATCGAAAACCAGCCGTATGGGGTTTTTATAAAGGGTGACGCATAAGTAACGTTAAGATGTAACATATGTAAAAGTTTTTGCAAAGACCGTCTAGACATCTCTAACTGCTGAGAATGTCGTCTGGTGGAAATTTCGGGGGTTTCCTCAATACTTGCTAACACTCGAGCAATGGACACTTCATTTCGAACTGCACGAGATGTTCCAGCACGCGGAAGATCACAGAAAGCCCCTTGTTGTCCAAAACGCTGAACCAATCGGTAAATTGTTGGACCGCTAGGAGCATTTGGAACAAGAAAGAAATTTCGATATGATCTGAATAATCGAATGCTGGCTTTCAAAGTAAAATTGGACAACGTTGGCTCTTTGTTCTGTGCTGAGCCCTTCCATCATAAATTTCCCAAGTATTATTTGGTTAATTCTGTAAAGAGATCTGATCAAATCTTAACGTTGCTTATGCGCCACCCTATACAAAACTGTATATTGTTTTTTTTGGAAAACGTCGTTTTCGAACTGGAGTGTTCAGTTAACTGGGTTTTTTTATAAAATACTGCAATATTTAAAAATGGGTTTGTGTTGAGTCGAATAGAATTCAAAATTTATATAATTACGAAGGCGATCCCAAAACTAGTCGACCTCACGTAATATTACTTTGGTGAAAATTGGCAACCATGTATGCTTCAAGTTACCGTTATGTAATTCAATATTTCCATTCGAAAGGTCTGAATCCAATCAATATTAATATAATATTATTATTATTATGAGATTCTGCTCTGGGGGAATCTGCTCCTTCATTTATGTCTGCAAATTACTGGGTAGTAGAGTTTAAACGAGGCCGTACGAGCTGCAAAAACGGACACCCTAGTGGTAGTGGTCGACCAATTGAGGTGTCCGCGCTAGGCACGGTTAAGAAAATTCACAAAGTGTTACTGGATGATCGTCAGCTGAAGGTGCATGAACTAGCTGAATTGATAGGCATTTCAAAAAGTGCTATACATCGTATATAGATCGAAGATTTGAAGATGAGAAAGCTGTGCGCAACGTGAGTGTCGCGCTTACTTTCAATAGAGCAAAACCCGCGTCGTAAAGATGTTTCAGTAGAGTGTTTGGCGATGTTCCAACGCGGTAAAGTCCAATTTTAGCCCATATGGGTCCACTACTTCACCATGACTTTTTGAGATAAAGGAACTGTGGAAGCAGTGGACTGAAATGGGAGAATCGAGTCCAACGAAGGTGAAGACGGTACCATCTAAAGGATGCGCATGGTATTATTTTTATCGATTATGTTCAGAAAGGAAAAACCATCAACGACGAATATTATGCAAATTTATTGCAGTATTTATGTGATTAAATTCTAAAAAAAAGATCGTATTTTTCGAAGTGTTGAAGAAAGTGTTGTTTCATCAAAACAATGCTTTAATTCACACATCGGCTATTGTGATGGCCAAAATGACTGAATTCGTAAGCACGAATTGCTTCAAACGTAAAAAAAACTGTCTCGGTGGTAAAAGTTTTGCCAACAATGAAGAGGTGGCATCTGCGGTTGATTGTTATTTTAAGGAGTTTATCAGCTCTTAATACAAACAGGGTATAGAAACTATTGAATGTTGCTGAAAAAAGTGTATCGTGCTAAAGACAGATTATGTTGAAAAATGAAGAAAATGTTTTCCATCCTTTTTGTGTCTTCTTTGTTAGGTCGGCTAGTTTAGGGACAGCTCTCGTACAACGAATGTAAATTCAATCCGATCAGTATAATAAATTCAATGATTTTAGACAAATAGATTTAAGACGATGCCGGTAATTTATTGGTAAAACCACGATTTCAAAGATGATGTAGTCGGTTTTTGATCGGTTGTCTCATAAGCATAGACTTTTTCTTATACATATTGAACCCATTTTCAAAATTTGGAAATGCGTAGATTTTATTTGAATGCGATTTTTCTTATTTTATTTAAGGAGATTTTGCCGAATACTTTACATTCTCAACAGCTATTTTCAAGCTGAAATTACCCACACCAGATATACAAAAAAATATAAATGCCAATAGACTCTTATAACACTAGCAATTCAAAATACAGGGTGTCCGTCGGGAAGGTATACTATTTTGTTTGTTTATAATTTTTGATTAAATGAAAGAGAATGGATCTTATATTGATAAATGTTTTATTTAATGTCGACAATTTTGTATAGAATACAGTATCAGATAAATGTCCACCTCTGTTAGCCTCAGAAATGCGAGCCCTTTTGAGCACATTTTTCATTACATTCTCACACATTTCATGCTGTATTTCATTAATTTCATCACGAATATTTTGTCTGAGTTGCTCAAGTATTTCTAGTTTGTTTGCATAAACCTTGCTTTTCAGATATCCCCACAAAAAGAAGTCCGGAGCAGTCAAATCAAACGACCGTGGCCAATCAACTTCAGGAAATGTCCTTGTTGTGGAAAGAGGTCTCGCAGTAATTTCATTGTAATCCTGACTGTATGCGATGTGGCATCGTCTTGTTGATACCACATCTTAATCAAGTCCAAAGCATGCAGTTGTGGCGTTAAAAAGTTATCCCCATTGATAGTTACCGTTACGCCGTTTTCAGTTGCAAAGAAGAAGAAAATCCAATGATTCCTCCTGACCAAATTGCATACCAGACTGTCACTTTTAATGGATGCGAAGGTGACTGGACTGATGAATAATTTAAGGGTTTTCATTGCCCAGAACCGACTATTCTGTTTATTCACACACGAGTATCCATTCAAATGAAAATGTGCTTCGTCTCTCATTATGATTTTTTCATGAAAATCGGGATTGGCGTCGTAAATGATCTTGTGGAAGAAGCTGTTGTGTCAACTGAATCTTAAGTACACAAAACTACAAAATTGTGGCCAAAGTTGTTCTTTGAAGACCAATCTCCTGAGCATGGCGTTGAATTGAGGTTGATAGATTGTTTTAAACACTTTCTTGAGCAGCAGTAATATTTTTAGCCAATCTTGTAGTACATTGTGGTCCATGCTTGGCTCTATCAGCTGCAGAACCTCTTTCTTCGAAATCATTCACTGCACGATAAATAGTGCGTCTTGTTGGCACGTTGTTTCTCCTAAAAATTTCACGTAATCGATGATTGATTTTGATAAAATGTTTTAACAATTAAAACACGTTAATTCATCGAATATTTTTCCATAATAAATTTGTCACGTCTCTACTTCACGATTGCCAAATATGAACTGTCAAGACTAATGTTTACCAAAATGGCGGCAAAACAAAGTAGTATGCCTTCCCAACGGGCACCCTGTATTTGCTTATTTTAGTTGAAAAAAGGTAGTTTTTTTAATGTTCTCGAAGATATAACTTAAAAACTAGTTCCTTAAACCTTATAAAAAACACATGAGGTTGGATCATCCGTATTAGCCTTTCACAGTATTTTAAGTAATAATAAGTATTGTAATATTTATAAGACCACGCTGTATACCTATATTAAGACCGAGATTAGAACATTTATTCAATTTCTTCAATTCTTCAGTATGGCATTCTTAGAATGATGATCAGATCCTGGGAAAATGTCCGTAACTGCTATGTAACCAATGTAAATCCCTGTGTAAAAAATAAACTTCTAACTCAAAATATTCGATTATTATAAACATCTTGAATATAACTTAAAGAATATTTTCCTGAAGAAAATTCCCAAATGAGAGCTAAAAAAATTTATTAAAAAAAAAAAATGTAAGTGAATATATAAATATGGATGCCCAATCGTTTTACAATAGTAATTTCGCATTTTGATTTTTTCAGTGTTCTACATTCGTTTATCTCTAAGGCAATAGATTATAGAATACCCTACAAATACGTGTCTACTATAAGTACGGTCATGTGTCCGTTGAGAAATAAAGTGTTATCCATTTAGTGCTGTCAAAACCGCCGGTCTGGCAAAGCTGTCAGTGTTATTTATTTAGTGCAAGGGTCGATATTTACGAATATAGATCGGGTAACAACCGATGAACGCGTAAAAATAGTTAAAACTTGCTGCAGATTTGGTGGATTCTGGATTTTAAAGTGGGCTTTCAATGAGACACATTTCTTCCTATTGGCTTCAATTGTTGACAGTATGGATCCGAAAGAAAGAGTTCGATGGTAAGGCAGCAGCTCATACAAGTTGATCTCCTATTAATACATGATCGCTTCCGCTTGTCATTATCGTAACTAAATCACTATTCATTACCAGTCATCATTAGCTTTAGAAATGAGCCGATTTCGTTGCGATTCAGCGACAAAATTAGGTTCTTGCGTGGCTTCTTTTTTTTTTTCTTTGTATTCAGCCTTATCCAAATTGTTTCAGAAGGTTTTTTTGTGCAATATTTAGTTCCACAGCTTATATGATACTTGGACTTAACTTCCATTATTTTACCGACATTTTCGACAAATGATCTTTCACAGCGTGATGCATTTTTGATACCGGAACGGAATCGACGAAACCAAAATTATGGCTATTGATTGGCTATTACAGTGGCTGGACGTATTTATTTATTTATTTATTTTTTTTTGTTTTGCTGGTGTCCATCTTTAGCAAGCAATACTCTCCTCTTCATTTCCATGTTGACATCATTCGTTTTATTTACAGCGGAACCGAGGTAGATGAATTCTTCCACCACTTCAAAATTATAGTTGTCAACGTTCACACAGCATCCCAAACGAGTAGACTTCGGTCGTTGAAACCAAAAACTTTGTTTTGTTCTTGTTTACCACCAGACCCATTTTCGCTGCTTCCTTCTTGATGCTTGAGAAGGTTGCAGTAACATCTCGCAGTTTTCGACCAATGATGTCTATTTCATCTGCATGTGCGAGTAACATATGGCTTTTGTTAAAGATGTCAGCAGACGTGTTAACTGCAGCTTTCCTCATAATCATTTCCAACAGTATGTTGTAGAGGTCGCCCTGGCTAAATCCTCCTTCGGTGTAAACAGGCTCGCTTAGATCTGTACGGAAGACTTCGTGTCAGACGTATGTATAAGCTTCGCAGAAATTCCAAACTTGGTCATGGCCTCATACAGTTTTTGCCGTACCGGGCTGTCGAAGGCAACTTCATAATCGACAAAGAGATGGTACGTGTCGATCTGTTTTTCTTGCGTCTTCTCCAGAATTTGTCGTAGTGTGAATATTTGGTCAGTTGTTGATTGTTCTGGTCTAAAGTCACACTGATAAGGTCCAATCTGGTCAGTTAGAATCAGCTTTAGTCTTTTACATATCACACTCGACAGGACGTTATAAGCAATGGATAAAAGACTGATACCGCGATAGCTTTTGCAAATACTTTGATCGTCTTTTTTAAACATAGGACACTGTACACTCTAATTCCAATTATCGGGTATGTTTTCCTCGAGCCAAATCATAGTTAGGAGCGGATGCAGGCTGTTTATTAGCTCTATTGGCTAAAGAATCGATTAACTAATAAAACCCTCTCCCGACAAACAAATACTAAGTCAAGCAATCACAAAACTGTTTGAACAGTTCTTAGAGCACGAAAACTTATCTTTCAAATTCCATCTAAAATAGCGCTATCGCACTTACACAATGCAAGAATGCAGAATACTAAAGAGATTTATTGGAAAAATAATAATTGGAAAACCTCTAATCGAACGACAGAGTTTATTGCACATCCTGGCAGCAATTCGCCAATAAACAATTCAATTTATGAGGAAGGTACTTTTGATTGTTTTATTGTAGAAAGGTTAGACCGTATCGCCTTTTACCTTAGGAGTTGTATATAAATTTGGAGATATCCATAATTCTTTATATCCAGTATGCGACAGTTAGAAAATCAAATTACAATTCTCAAATTGTTCATGAATTCTTTACAGAGTTTACAAAGTTACCTAATTAAAGTAAATTTTACAAAGTATGTACATGTAATGCTCTCTTTCAATTATGTTACGGTATTATTAAATTATCAAATCAGATATACGCTGCTCTTTAACGCATTTTGTTAAGGGCACATTAACACTGAAGTGTTCAATGTTATCTGAAAAGACAAACCTCTGGCATTTCGTGTAATGCGATTGATAATCAAATGCAACATTTCATGCTACACTCAGAATCTCTTTCACTTCCATAATTTACGTGTAGTTATCGTTGTTATAACAAAATAAACACAAAGTAGCCATAAACATTTTGAAATTAAACCGCAGTGTGGGATTTATCAACTTCATTCACCTGCCATTGTTGCTCCTGCTGGTGTTCACTTTCATAATGACTTCCTCCCAGTTGTCGGGCTGTGTGTGAACATCCTGTTGACCGAAAGTCATCGTCATCGTCATCGTCATTCACGTCAGTGTCAGCTCCTTCCGACCCACATCATTGAATGACACATCAACGTCATATAATATAATCACCATTACCACCATATTTATGTATATGTAATTGCCTTGCCTTGTGTTCTCGTATGTGTGTGTGTGTGGATATGATGTGTGAATGTTCATGGAAATACCTGTGCATCCGGTCGGGTTCATTTAGGGTTTGCTAAAGGACTTTGCTTTAACAGGATTTCCGTTTTATTTTTTCGCCAGCATTGCACATAAGCTTTTAAACGTAATACAAATGAAATGCTTTGAAACGAAAAAATAATAAAATAAAAGAAAATTTGTCAAACAAAAATGTAGTCAATTTATTAAATGGAAATATTTGATCGAATACAAAAGCTTTAAACTGGAAATTGATATTTCAACTTAATGTTAGTTTTTGAGGACTTGATGCACTTGATGAATATTCGGAGCAAAAGCAAAATATCCGTACATTTTGAATAAATGTATTAGTCGGAAATTGTTTTGGAGCGGCAACCAATGTCTAATTTTTAAATAAGTTTAGTAAAGTAATTCTTCTTCTTAGGTGGTGACTGAAATAGACATACTTATCTATTTTACGCCGCCCATAGAAAACAATTCCTCCAACAATTCCTCCTCCAATTCGTCACACCAAGTTTTGATAGCATTTCAAAAGCCTGGTCCTTCCACGGAGTTTTGGTCGCCCTCTTCTGCGCCATCCATCATGTTCGTTGTCGAAAACTTTCCATGGGTCCACCCGCACAACATGACCCAGCCAACGCAATCTCTGTATAATAATGCGTTTGACCACATCGATGTCGGCATATAGCTCATACAGCTCATTGTTCATACGACGCTGATACTCTCCGTTAACGATGATGGGTCCATATATTTTCCGGAGTATTTTCCTCTCAAAAACTGTCAGTACTGACCCATCCGCTTGCGTCATAATCCAGGATTCTGCTCCATATAACAAGACAGGTGGAACCAACGTCTGGTACAGTCGGATTTTTGTTTGTCGGGAGAGAACTTTATTATTGAATCGATTGCTTAGCCCATAATAACATCTGTTAGCAAGCAGTACTCTCCTCCTCCTTATTTCCATGCTGACATCATTCGTTTTGTTTACAGCGGAACCGACGTAGATGGATTCTTCCACCCCTTCAAAATAATGGTTGTCAACGTACACGCAACGTCCCAAACGAGTAGACTCTTTGTTCGTTGAAACCAATAACTTTGTTTTGTCCTCGTTTACCACCAGACCCGTTTTCGCTGCTTCCTTCCTGATGTTTTAGAAGGCTGCAGTAACATCTCGCAGTTTTCGGCCAATGATGTCTAATTCATCTGCATATGCGATGTTACTCGCTTTTATTAAAGCTGGTACAAGTCGTGTTAACTGCAGCTTTCCTCATGTTCATCTCCAACAGTATATTGAAGAGATCGCACGATAGACTGGCGCTCTGCCTAAATCCTTGTTTGGTGTAAAAAGGCTCACTAAGATCTTTGCCTATCTTTACTGAAGACTTCGTGTCAGTCAACGTCATCCTATAAAGACGTATAAAATTCGTAGGAATTCCAAACTCAGACATGGTCTCATACAGTTTTTGCCGTACCGCGCTATCAAATGCAGCTTTATAATCAAAGAAAATATGTTTTTCTTGGGTTTTCTCCATATCACACTCGGTAGGACCCCTTATAAGCAGTGGGTAAAAGACTGATACCGTGATAGTTTTTACAAACACTTGGATCGCCTTTTTTTAACTCTGAACACAGTATCATTTCCAAAGAAGGCGAAGACGGTTCCACCTACAGACAAAGTCATGACGTCTGCAAATTCCACGTCTTCATTGTCGGCAAAACTTTTACCACCGAGCTATTTTTTCAAGTTTGGAAATAGAAAATAGTTCGAGGAAGCTAAATCTGGCGAATGAGGTGCGTGATGAAGCAATTCGAACTTTAATTCATTAATTTTGGCCATAGCAACAGTGAATGTGTAAACTGGAGAAAAACTTCCTTTTCGCCAAATGCGACCTTTTTTCTATAATTTCATCACATAAACGCTGCAATAAATTAGCATAATATTTACCTTTGATGGTTTCTTAATTCTGAAGATAAGAAAATTAAAGAAGAAAAATAATCCTATGCGCATCTTAAAAAACAAACGTATGGCCTTGCCTGCAGATGGAACTGTCTTCGTCTTCTTTGGACACGATTCTCCCATTCCAGTCCGCTGATTTAACTGTTCCTTTGTCCCAGGTGTAAAGTGCTGAACCCATGTCTCATCCATGGCTATAAATTGACGCAAAAAGTCGGTTTTATTGCGGTGAAACATCGCCAAACACTTTGCTGAAATATCTTCATGAAACTGTTTTTGCTCTACTGAAAGCAAGCGCGGCACCCATCTTGCTCACAGTTTTCTTATCTTCAAATCTTCGGTCAATATACGATGTATAGCCCTTTTTGAAAGTCATATCTTTTCAGCTAGCTCACGCACCTCCTGCTGACGATCATCCAATACCACTTTGTGGAGTTTCTTAACCGCGTCTAGCGTGGGCGCCTCAATTGGGCGACCACGTCTGGACAGCTTGTACGGCTCCATTTAAACTCTGCTATTCAACATTTTGCAGTCGCAAACGAAGGAGCAGACTCTGCTAGAGTAAAATCTAGCTCGGCTTTCATATTGATTGGACTGAGGTCATTCAAAGGGAAATATTGAATTACATAACGGTGACCAGTTTTTCTCATGTTTACAAATTCACTGACGTCGTTTATTGTTGATGGCTCAAATAAAAGTACTAAACAACGATACGCCTTGAAACTTAAAATATGTGTTCTATAAGGGTGCCACTTTTCACCAAAATAATTTTTTTTTTTCAAACTACTGGCACCATCTGTACGTCAGTTCGGCTACTTTTGGGACCGCCCCCGTATTTATGTTGTTCACACCATGATGTGTGTGTGTGTGTATGTGTACAAGTTATCACTAAATTTAAAAAAAAATCCCATAAAGTATGCAATGAAACAAAATGATGTTATTGCAATATGTCTACATTCGGATTTTATTTGCGCTTACCTTTAATGTAAAACAAATATCCTCGTCACAAGCGGGAGGAGTTGAATACGCCACTACACTACATTAGTGCAATATATTTTCAAGTAAGAGTATGTGTGCGTGTGTGTGTGTGTGTGTAAGCAAACATACATATGAATCTGTATGTATATATATGTATATATATATATATATATATATGTATTTATATATATATTTCGGAGCTGTTTTTCCTTTTTTTCTGTTGATTCGATGTTTTGTCTTCGGCGCAACGCCGTTATTGAGGGTGTTGATTGTGTTGTGTACCGGAATCGGAATCGAAATCGGTGTCGATGTTGTTCAGCAAATAGGGTTAAAGTATCAATAATTGTATATCATTGCACTATTGCATCACACACCTACACCTGCCACTGCAAGGATGCATAAGTGTTGTGTGTTTACATTTATTTATTTACGATAGAGAACAGGTGCCAATCAGTTGTAAAAAGTTGAAAGTGCACAAAATTGCACACCAGAGGATTTCAAGCGTGTTATATAAAAACAAAATGGAGGGTAAATGCACATAAATATTAAAATATGTCCTCGTGTACTCTCCCACCAGCACGTATAACACAAACACACATCCACAGACGCGAGCGCGCTCTCCTCATACACTCAAATAACGACAAACCAATTTATTTAAAACGAATGTCGACAAATAAACCGAAACTGATGATAATTCGCACAGATGTTACAATTTGAAAAGGTGTTGAAAACAACAAATTCGTCTTGATTTCAAAGTGTTATTGAGTGCAAAAGTACACACAGAAGGGTGAGTAGATTTGCCAAGATGAAAAAGGAAATTGTTCGAATGTTCATAAAGTTTAACGAAACTGATGCATTCTCAAATGCACTGAAAGCTTGCGGTGGTGAATAGTAAAAGTCGCAAACGTAGCTGAAATCAGCGAGGAAAAAAATCGCTTATAAATAATTCTACTTTTCAAAATTTTCTATATTATTTCAGCTCTTACTCAAGAGAAAAAAACAAACAAATTTAAACAAATCTATAAAGTTTAAATTAAAGGTAACTTTTGTCTAGAGATTTGGATGCAGTTGCCATCAGCAAGTATAGGTGCACATCATTTGATATGGCAAGAAGGTAACACCCAGATGAAAGCGACATTTTATGATGATTGAGCAACGTCCGTCTGTCTGGCTGATGAATAAAGTCCACGAGGGTTTAACGTGAGTCTGGCCGTGAAGGCCTTACCCACGGTGTGCGACACATTGGGCATATTACAATGCGATTGCCAGCACCCCCCTGGGATAGCCAAGTAAAACTTGGGCTATCTAGGAAAAGGGGCTGACAATTGTGGTACTAACACATATTGTCAACCCTTTCTTCGCAGCCAGGAGATACCAAATTGATTATGCTAGTATGGAACATAATCCCCATTGGCGGAGGTGAGGCCTATCTTACCACCTCTGCTACTCTATGGGTCTGTAGCATCCGGTTGCAATGCAACTCCATATTCGAGCACAAAGTCTCTACCAGCGATTTTGGTATCAACCGCAAGCCACGTGATGCTCCCACTAGGGATCCAACGGCTGATGGATAAACTGATGAGAAGGTTTTACATGAGTCTTGCTGAAATGCTTTACCCATGGTGTGCCACCGCACAGGTGCCGTTTCTAATTACATGCTTTTTCTTGGTTATGTGTTCCTTCTTTCTTCAGGTGACGGCCGGCACCCCTTTGGTGTACTCACACTAATCCCGGAGGATTAGTTAGACTACCAGAGATTGGAAGTAGGTCCCTTGGAAAAACTTCCTCAGGTCCCACCCCCGCACTCAGCCAAAGTACCTTTGTAGTCACTTGGTATGAAGTGAACTACCTCCCGGGTAGGAGTTGAGGTATCTAGGAAAACCTCGGATAGATATGAACAGTGTTTTCCAAGCTGATGCCTTCCTTCACCAACGCTTGAGCAACGCAAAAGCATTGAAAATACTTGTTCGGGCAACCACAGCCAGCACGATGCTCCCACTAGGGGTCCTACACCATTGACCAGGAAGGAACAATGTTCCTTGGGCCCCTGGTCACCCGTGCTACCAGAAGAGGAGAACCCTCTGGTCTGGGTTTCGCAAACAAGCTACTCCAGTTTTGTTTTATCATACCTCGCATGGAACTGGTAATCCATAATAATACGGCATCGATTTTTAGTGTCCGAGGAGAGAATATCAACACAGCAAAAATCAAGTATACCATGCTCCTATCATAGTTCATTAACCAGATCTCTCTGGTCATACAACTATATTTACGGAAAAGATAAATCTTCTGATACCTCCCGACGGCTTCTCTATGTCCGCACCTGTTGCCAGGATGTGTCTTGTTTAACTATGAATCTCCCCTTTACTTGGTCTTCGAAAAAACGAGTTCCAAGATCAGTTTGAATCATATTATAGGTGAATCCCAAGACATAATCCACCTATTCCTAGGACGCCTGGCACAAGGCCACACTACTTTGTTTAATCGCAAGCATCATATCCTTTGTTTGCTTAATTACAGGATCAGGTAGAGAGGCCTGTGTTCTAGGGGTAAGCGGTACAAAGCATCCTAGGAAACACCCGCCTTCCCCTGGCTGATGGATAAAACTCGTCATAAACCAATTTTGGATAGATATTTGACATTTTAATTATCATATTTTTCTACATTTAACGAAGGCGGCCCCAAAGCTAGCCGACTTAATCAAGAAGACACCAAACAGTTGGGAACATTTTTCTTTAAATTTTCAACATAATATTATATTGGCTCGATACGCTTTTTTCTAGCGACATTCAATAGCTTCTGTCTCCTGTTTATAGTAAAAACTGTCAAACTCCTTAAAATAACCATCAACCGCAGACTTCACCTCTTCATTGTTGGCAAATTTTTTACCACTAAACCATTTTTTTTCAGGTTTGGAAATAGAAAATAATTCGAGGGAGCTCAATCTGGCGAATAAGGTAAGCGGTGAAACAATTTGAACTTTAATTCATTAATATTGGCCTTGGCAATAGTGGATGTGTGAACTGAACTGAACCGCATTGTCATGATGAAACAACACTTTCTTTTTCGCCAAATGCGGTCTTTTCCCAATAATTTCATCAGCTAAACAATGCAATAAATTAGCATAATATATGTCGTTGATGGTTTTTCTTTTCTAAAGATAATCAACATAAATATATTCATGCTCGTGCCAAAAAACAGACGCCATGAATTTGCCTGCAAATGGAACCAACTTCGCCTTCTTTAGACACAACTTTTCCATTCCACTCCACAGCTTTGACTGTTTCTTTGCCTCAGGTGTGAAGTGATGGTCCCAAATCCCATCCACTGTTGTAAGTCAACGCAAAAATTCGATTTTATTGCTGTGAAACATCGCCAAACACTCTACTAAAATATCTTCACATTATCATCATTTACTCTATTGATAACAAGCGCGGCACCCATCTTGCGCACAGTTTTCTCATCTTCAAATCTGCAGTCAATACACGATATATAGCACATTTTGAAATGCCTATCATTTCAAATAGCTCACGTACTATGTTAACTTTAGCGGACGATTATCCGAGACCATTTTGTGCCTTTCGTTAAGCATGTTCGACATGGACTCCTCAACTGGTCGATCACTATGGTGTTCGTTCTGACAGCTCTCATGGTCTAGTTTAAGATCTGCTGCCCAATACTCAGCAGTCATAAACGAAGAAGCAGACTCCCCCTAGGCGATCTGACGTATAGGTGGTGCCAGTAGTCTGAAAAAAAACTATTTTGGTGACATCTTTATAAAACATATGTTTTAAGTTTCAAGGCGCCACGTTAGTTAGTATTTTTATTTAAGCCACAAATTAAGCGATCTCAGTGAATTTGTAAACACTGAAAAAATTGGTCAACGTTATGTCAATCAATATTTTCATTTGAAAGGTCTCAGTCCATTCGATATTAAAGCCGAGCTAGATTCTACTCTATCAGAGTCTGCTCCTTCGTTTACGGCTGTAAAATATTGGGTGGCAGAGTTTAAACGGGGCCGTACGAGCTGCCAATTTGAGGTATTTACGCCAGACACAGTTACGAAAATCCACAGAATGGTATTGAATGATCGTCGGCTGAAAGTACATGAGTTAGCTGAAATGATGGGCACTTAAAAAAGTGTTATACATCGTATATTGACCGAGGATTTGAAGATGAGAAAACTCTACGCAAGATGAGTGCCGCGCTTGCTTTCAATAGAGCAAAAACAGCTTCATGGAGATGTTTCAGCAGAGTGTTTGGCGATGTTTCATCGCAATAAAGCTGAATTTCTGCGTCAATTTATAGCCATGGATGAGATATGGGTTTTAGCACTTCACACCTGAGACAAAGGAACAGTCAAGGCGGAGGAGTGGAATGGGAGAATCGTGTCCAAAGAACGCGAAGACAGTTGCATCTGCAGGTCATGGCGTCTGTTTTTTTGAGATGCGCCTGGGATTATTTTTATTAATTATTTTCAGAAAGGAGAAACCATCAACAGCAAATATTATGCTAAGTTATAGCAGTGTTTAGATGATGAAGTTATGGAAAAGACCATTTCGCCGCATTTGTCGAAAAAGTAACCTGTTGTTTCATCAAAACAATGTTCCAGTTCACACATCCACTTTTGCGATGGCCAGAATTAATGAATTAAAGTTCGAATTACTTAATCATCTATATGTAGATTTAACTACCTTGGCCTATTTTCTATTTCCAAAATGGCTCGGTGATGAAAGATTTGCCAACAATGAAGAGATGGAATCTGCGGTTGATGGATATTTTAAGGATTTTGACAGTTCTTACAATAAACATTGTATAGAAGCTATTGAATATCGCTGGAAAAAGTGTATTGAGCTAAAATGAGATTATGTTGAAAAATAAAGAAAATGCTTACCAACTTTTTTGGGTCTTCTTTGTTAGGTAGGCTAGTTTTTGAACCGTCTTCAATTTTATGCTCCATAATCAACATACTAATCATCAGCTTCATAAACGTTAACCATAATATTCGTAATTGTTTGGAATAAAATCTAAATCTTATTATGCCTCTGCTTAATATTTATAAAAATTTTTTAGTCAATTTAAGTCGAATCACTTACTGCAAATTTCAATTTATTAGGATGCTGATGCATTTTATTGGAATTGTTAAAAAAAAACACTTACGTAATACAAAAACAAAACAAAAAATCCAGGATAATGTAAAAATGTGCCAACCCCATGGATTTTGTAACATTTGCAATTTTGTTCTCCATGATATCTCTATATAAAGAGTTTTACATGTAACATGTTTAATTCTACAATTTGTTCACTCTTGTAGAAAACGCAACAACAAGTTTTGTTTACAACAACAATGGATCCAACAACTTTCAATTAACGACTCTTATCTCAGGACCATCAAATTGATAACATCCACATTGTATGACGATGCTGTTGTCAGACAAACAAGTAATCGATAGCATTGAAAAGTTGTTAAAATAGATTAGAATATGGCAAAAACAAAAACAAAAGAAACGTTAACAAAAAACAGTTACAAAATTGTTTACTTTTCCATATAATGTAAGAGCTTCAATCCATTCACGCTATAGATTTCATTCAATACGAGTATATATAGAATATATCGATGCGCTTGTAGTGAACGCACATTCATGTACAGGCGATTAAAATACAGGAATGGTTTTTAAAATTCAATAAAATGGATAAAATTCAATTTATTTTGATGTGGCATTAATTGGAAAAAATGAAAACTTGTACATTATGGAACTGTCTCGTCTGGCTGTGCAATAGCGCATTTTGTTAACCCAAATTTTTAAATCCGGACTAGCAGAAACCGAATATCGTTCAAATTTATATACCCTAAAAAATCGCTAACCATACTTCTGTTTCGCTTGTTGCTGGCCGAAATGACAGCAATTCCGAATCCGCATCAAACCGCCAATCCTATTCCATTCGCGTAATTTAGCAATTTAGTTTGCTGACATAGACGAAAAGAGAGAGAGCGTTAAAATAGCAATAAAGGGTGATTTTTTAAGATTTAAGTTTTTCAGGTTAGCAGCACTTGTTGGCAATGGCGTCCAAACGTCAGCTGTCAAAGTGAAAAGTGTACAGTATACTCTGCCATTTCATCATGGAAAGACTAACAAACGATCAACGATTGCAAATCGTTGAAATTTACTATCAAAATTCGTGCTCTGTAACAAATGTGCATCATTTGATACGACCATTTCATGCTCTTCAGAATCGACCTGCTGAAACAACAATTTGTGCTGTTATCTCTAAATTTCGCACCAAGTTTATTTAGTTGGACATAAAACCATTGACTCGCATACGTAGAGTGCTTATCGAAGAAACTATTGCAGCCGTAGCGACCAGTGTTAATGACGATCGTGAAATGTCAATTCGTCGCCGTTCTCAGTGATTGGGCATGTGTTACTCAACCACAAGGAAAATTTTACACGTCGATTTGGGTTTGAAAGCCAATAAAATTCAACTCACGCAAGAAGCCGAATGACCTACCAAAACGTCTAATTTTTGGTGAATGGGCCTTGCAAAAGCTCAATGAAAATCCGCTGTTTTATCGAAAAATTGTGTTCAGCGATGAGGTTCATTTCTTGTTAAACGGATACGCGTACATAAGCAAAACTGTCGCATCTGGAGTGATGAACAGCCACATGACATACATGAATTGCCGAAGCATCCCGAAAAAGCGACAGTCTGGTGTGGTTTATGGACTGGTGGCATCATCGGCCCATTTTTCTTCAAAGAGGCGTGATACGCGATTTTGATTTACCCCAATTGGCTAAGTTGAACTTGATTGACATGTGGTTTCACCAGGACGGTGCAACATGCCACTCTGCTCGTGAAACAATGGATATGTTGAGGGATGAATTTGGTGACCAACTGATCTCTCGATTTGGCCCCTAAGATCTTGCGATTTAACGCCTCTTGGTTATTTCTTGTGGAGTTATGTCAAGTCATTAGTCTATGTGGACAAGCCGAACACTATTGAAGCCTTACAGGATAACATAACACGCGTTATTCGTGGAATACAGGCCGAAATGCTCGAAAAAGTGATGAAAAATTGGACCTTCTGAATGGACATTTTGAGACAGAGCCGCGGACAACATTTACATGAGATTATCTTTAAAAATTAAATGGCAAAGACCAATTTATTGATTCCAATACAAAATTTTAATATATGATGGAAATTTGAGTGTTTTATTCGATTTTGAAAAAACCTATGATTAAAAAATCGTTCTTTATTTGTATTTGTAATAGTTGTAAATAGAAAATATTTTTACAATTTATTTAAATTTGTGATAACTCTGGCCAGTTTTAAGAGGTTCCATAAAAATTTACGGCAATTACCATGTCAGCCGGCCTGACGGAAAGACGGATACAGCCCAATTGAATTAAAACAGTTGTGAAATACATTTGGCCAAAATAAAATTGGTACCGTAGAACGGTATTTATTCGCCGAAGCGACGAACACAGTCATCTTTTTGTGTTTTGTCTTTTTTTCGCTTGATACACGTATCATTCTGATTTGATGTACAGATCTAATAGGCCGTCTAATCTTATCACCACATTGCCTACTACACGGCGCTGAAAAGTATGTTTTTTTTTTTAATCCTTAAGACTCACTTCGTCATTTCGACGAAGTTTACCATTAACGCAAGTTTTTTTCTTCGTGTGTGATTTATTGTTCAGTTATTGCTTTATAGAAAGTGTTCTATACGACATCTAAACATCTTTTTGGGTTCACAATTGAACAATTTTTTGAGTTCCTTTGATAATGATGGTTCCGAAAGTATGCAAAGTCAATTGGAGAACATTCCATCATTCCATTTTGTCATTCCATCATCATTTAAGCCTGATGAAAACATTTTCAGAAATTTTGCAGTTAATTTGACCAGGAGGAATGATAAATCTTCTAATGATATGAGCAATTATAAGATTTTTCCGTATATAAAAATCGGCGAATTGCAAAAGTACTTCTAATTTTTGTAAGAGACGAAACATGTTCGTATATATTGGGTTTTAGGAAAGTTCGTTCGGTTTTTAAAATTAATTTATTTGCAAATGTATATACAAGAAAACAATTCTTTTAATCTATCATATTATCTTCTCTTTTTTAATAACTTCCTTCCCACCTCTCTGGGAACTTTTTAATTCCTCTCTTATAAGACTAACGTGTTTTTTTTTTTCTGACAAAAAGCGTTCAATTCGATTTTTCACTTCCTCGTCATTATGGAAATTTCCTTCATGTGGTTGCTCAATAATAGTCGGACGGAGCGAGGTCTAAGAAATACGGTGGATGAGGTAAAACTGTCCATCCAAGCTCTGACAGTTTCTGATGGGGCCGCAAGACAATGTGAGGGCGGGCGTTGTCACGATGGAACATAACGTATCCCCGATTGATGAGCCTCGGCCGTTTTTCTTCCAATGCCGCCCTCAATTGATCTAATTGTGCCATATAGTAGTCCGCATTAGTCGTCTGATTTGTTGAAAGGAGCTCAAAAAAGACTACTCCTTTGACATCCTCCCTCAAGCTCCTCGGAAGCAATTTATTTTGGTGGTCTTGATATGGGAGTGTTCGTTACGGAGAAGTCGCCCGTAAAAAATCTTTTAAGCCATTTCTGACAACTTCTTTCATTTGGTCCGTTTTCCTTATAAACAGACTTTATTCAGCAGCCGTTTTTCCTTTTCGGAAATACTACCACATAATGTGCCTAAAATGTTCTTTTTCACTAATTTTTTCCACTTTTTAAAACTTTTTTTAAAACGCCATAAACACTCACGACTAGAACGAGAAGACAAGTAAACAATTGTAAACAGTTCAGGGAAGGGGTGGAAGGAAGTTATGATAGTGTTTAAAGGAACTCTAAGTCATGAGAAGTGACAAATGGTGACCTAACGAATTAACCGAATGAATTATTCGACCAACCCGATAAAATTGAAGTCTACACATAATGTGCAACTCTTTTGCCAAAATGAATTTTTGATTATTTTATAAAATGGTTAACATGGTTAATTTATATTATTATATCTATATACAAAGATAATTTCATGTAGATTTTGCATTTTAAATTCTTCATATTACTATAACTTTAGTTTTTCTGAAAAAAATAAACTAAACTAAACAAATACTGAAGTAAACATATTTATGTTGGTTTGTGAATTTATTGCCGATCTTCAATATAATTTTGGTTCTTATTTCGGTTCAGGGTCATTTTTTTATAAATAAGTTATATTTTCCTTGTGATCTTCGTTGCGAACATTTTCGAACTGGTAGGCAAAACTTCTCAATTGTTTCGTAAAGTTATAAACCCTTAATGTGGCGATGGTGTTCGAGATAGTGTAAAGAGCGAAGAGCCCTAAAATTGCTACCCGTCCAGCGAGCTCTATGAACGTGCTAATAGAAAAACGATCTTGATCTTATTTCGGCTCAAGATCGTTTTTCTATTAGCAATTGTTTATTATAGCTAATAGAAATATAATTGAAAAACTTGCGAAATTGATCACATTCATAGGGCACCCAAATGGTAAATATTTTATATATGATTTTGGTTTTTTATTCGGTTCAACATTGTTGTTCTTTAATGATAATATTTTTATTTCATATGATAATTTAAAAAACAAAATTAAATTCTTTTACATTTTTTTTTTTATTTTAGAAGACAGTTTAAAAAACAAAAACAAAGTTTATTTCACATTTCTGCTTTCATCTTGGCCCTGTAAGAAGTCAAATGTTTCTTCCTACCAAAAAAAATAGAACAAAATTGGAAACGAGAGCGAAATCGATTAACTGCTTATCCTTCGGACTTCAAAATATGCTTATTTAAGGTGGTAATAAGAAACGAACATTTCCATATTAGGAACTAAGTAGTTTGACATTTGACAAAATACTCTTTCCCTAATAATGCAGACAGAACTGTAAGAAGTTCTGGAGGAAGCATTCATGGATGTCATGACCAATTCGTTGATAGTTTCTCTAAAGAACTTCTGGATACCAGTGTTGCCAACCTTCTAAATATTTGTCTGCTATAGTCGTCACATTAGCCGCTGTCCGCTATACGAGGTGTGTTCAAAAAATAAGTATACATTCGACTTTCGATTATAATTTCTTTTTATATTGGTACACTCGTCTCGAAGATATGTTTACGGTTTCATCCATACAGCATGTTTAGTTTATTTGTGAGAGGCATAAATAAGAAAGGTGTTTTGCGTGTTCGGCGATTTTCTGCTACCGAAAAGAATGAATCAAAGAAGTTGCATCAAATTTTTTGTAAGAAATGGAATTAAGTGCTCAAAAACACTTGAAATGTTAACAGTGGCATACGGTGAGAGTACTCTGAGTCCAAAAGCTGTTTACGAGTGATACAAGCTTTTCACAGAAGGTCGAGAAGATGTGAACGACGACGCTCGCTCTGGACGACCCAGCACATCAACAACCGATGAAAATGTTGAGAAAGTGAAGAAAATTGTTAAGGAGAATCTTCGAATGACAATTATAGAAGTTGCTGAGGATGTCGGCATATCGGTTGGCTCATGCCATGCAATCTTTTCGGAAATTTTGGGTGTGAAGCGTGTGACAGCGAAATTCGTTCCAAAATTGCGGAATTTTGACCAAAAAACAAAGTCGCATGAGCATCGCTCAGGAATTGTTGAATGACATCAACGATGATCCAGATTTGCTTAAAAGGGTTATAACTGGTGACGAATCATGGTTATATGGTTATGACATCGAAACCAAAGCCCAATCGTTCCAATGGAATAGTCCAGGTGAGCCAAGACCAAAAAAAGCACGTCAAGTTTGATCAAATCTCAGGGTTTTGCTCACTGTTTTCTTCAATTACCATGGCGCAGTGCATCAGAAGTTCTTACCATAATATCGTACGCTAAATAAG
Source organism: Philornis downsi (assembly GCA_019455685.1). NCBI lineage: Eukaryota > Metazoa > Arthropoda > Insecta > Diptera > Muscidae > Philornis > Philornis downsi. Next base: position 528,570 of record JAHXMU010000637.1, read on the forward strand.
GAGTATTACCTTGAAGTTATGTGCCGTTTGCGTGAAGCAGTACGAAAAAACGCCCGGAATTGTGGAAAAAATCATTTTGCATCATGATAATGCACCTGTTCACTCATCTTTGCTAGTGAGAGATTATTTGACCAAAAACAACATGATAACGGCCATACCTCAGCCACCGCATTCACCAGATTTGACCCCATGCGACGTTTTCCTGTTCCCAAGATTGAAGAGACCCATGAAAGTACGGCGTTTTGCAACGATTGAGGATTGAAGATTGAAGATTAAAACCGATCCTCATTGTTTCCCTATTACCCTCTAGCACGCATATAGTGACACTGTAACCTTTTTCGCCCTGTCCAGAATGTTGAGTTTGAAATTCAGCTTCTGGTCCAATAATACACCAATGTATTTTGCGCTTTGCGTGAAAGGAATTTCAGCGCCACTCAGGGAGTTGGGATCCACAGGTGGAATCTTGTGGGCCCTGGTGAACAGAACCACATCGAGCTTGTTTGGATTTACTCCGAGACCGTTTTCTCTCGCCCACTGTGTTACGGTGAGAAGGGATCTTTAAAGGATATCTCTGAGTGTTTCCAAAAACTTCCACCCTAACTGGTATTGCCTCGACGACAGCCTCCTCTCAAGAGAAAAGGATACTGTTCAGAGCGAAGTTTTATAGAAGGGGCGATAGAACACCACCTTGGGGACTCACAGCTCTGCTTAAGTCCGACGACCTTATTTTAGCCCTGATACGTCTCTTTGCAAGAAGATCGTACACTAGCCTCCTAATACGGACGTCTACGCCCAGGTTTAATGATACTGCGACTATCGTTTCAGGAGAAACGTTATTAAACGCTCCCTCTATATCTGGAAAAGCTACCAAAGTATACTCTTTGACGGCGAGTGAACCTTCGATGAATCCGACTAAGTCGTGCAGGGCAGCCTCAATGGACTTAACCTTGCAGTAAGCATGTTGTCTATCCGACAGCAGCTTCCGATCTATGTTTGCCCTATGGTAGCTGTCAATGAGTCTCTCCAGTGTTTTGAGAAGAAACGATGACAAGCTGATAGGTTTAAAATCTTTTGGTCTCATATGGGAGGTTTTCCCAGTTTTGGGAATAAAGACCACCTCGGTTTCCCCTCACATAGCAGCGATGTATGTTAGGTCGATACAGTCGATATAGAGCTCATCAAGCCGGATGTAGTTCACCCGGTCAAATCCTTCTGCTTCTAATGCCCACGCTGTTTGGGATTTGGTCACGATTTCCCTGGCAACAGTCGTTGAATATACGCAGTTGAGTCGACGCAGTATTGTTGGCGACAGTCCCATTTCGGAAATTACCAGAAAAATGAGTATCCAGGAGCAACTCCAGTGATTCTTCACTGAATGCTGTCCAATCACCCTGCGGTTTGCTGAGACAACCAAACTTGTACGGTATGATGGTCCATAGTTTCCTTAATTTTGCGGCTTCAAAAGTGTCTTCAACTTTGTTGCAGAATTCACTCCACGACCTCCTCTTAGCCTTACTCAGTGCACTCCTGAAGAATAGGAATCAAATTCTTGATTGCGTTGCCTCTGTATTTGTATGATTTTTATGCGACTGAAATTTCATCATTTGCCTTAATATTGCAAATATAATTTAACAAGATTTCCTCAAATTAACAAAATGTTTTAGTTTCAAAATCTCTGATGCATAAATCAAAATAAAACGATCCATATTCGTAAATGGCATACCTTTCACTAAATAAATAACACTTTGGATGACATGTATTTAACAGCTGACAGCCTTGCCAGACCGGCGATTTCGAAACCACTAAATAAATACGTCTTTATATGAAGAAAATATTTCGTACAACAAGTTCTAGAACTACTTCCAATGCTCTGATTACAAAGAAGTTGTAGTAAGACGGGGATAAATTACTACAGAAACTACCCCAAAATTAATGTTGCTGATATTTTGCTTACTTTTTACTTTCGTAAAATTTATGAAAATATGTATCCAGCAATTAAAAAATGTTACTTTAAAGGCAACAAAATAAATAGGGGTGATTTAATTACTTTTCTATTCCATTTAACAATTCCGTTTATACTTTACGCCGATTCTATATATATGTTGTAAATTATAAATCACTACAATTAAAAGCGATTGTAGCCCATTTCCTTATTAAAGTAATAATTAATCGATTACCATAATGTTTACAGTACTCACATTAAATCCGTTTTAAGATAAAGTAAGATTTATAAAGTGCCCATAACTTACCAGTCGCTGTATGGCTGTTGATATTCTCTGCACTTTAATATTAAGGACGTTTGGATGTTCACAAGCAATAACGTTCTGCTTGCGCTTCAACAATAAACCTACACACAGGTACAACAAATTTTAATAATTAATATATTTATTAAAACCAAACTAGTAAAAATGCCCACAACAGCAGCAGATAGTGATGGTGATAATAACGTTGGTCCTGTGGCAGATAGACGTCCTGACAATGACGCTGCCACCTCAATTGTGATACTCATAAAATTTTACAGAGTTGAGGTATCCAAGTTTGGTACTTTCAGAAGGCAACAACGGGGTCGGAAAACGTTTTAATGGTTATTATCTTTTCATAAAATATTCATCAATGTTTATTTTTCGAACATGCGTGTGCCTGTATGCGAATATGTACGAGGTTATGTGCACGAGTATATGGGCATTTCCAAACATGATGAATGTCATAGAGAATAATGACTTCCCTCAGTTATTTTGAAGTACTTGAAGTACTACTAAACGACCTTGTCAATATTTTTTAGAACCAGCACAGAAATTTCAGTAGGGTGAACTGACTTACATTGACGTTGGTTCTGCCTATCTTGTTATATGGCGCAGAATCCTGGGTTACGGATGAATCAGTACTGGCAGTTTTCAAGAGGAGAATACTCAGGAAATTATATGGACCCATAACCGTTAACGGAGAGTATCGGCGACGTATAAACAATGAGCTATAAGAGCTTTATACCGGCATCGACGTGGTCAAACGCATTAATATACAGCGATTACGTGGGCTGAGTCATGTTATGCGAATGGACCCAAATGCTCCGGCATGGAAAGTTTTCGACAACGAACTCGATGGACGTCGCAGAAGAGGGCGAAAGCAACTCCGTTAGAAAGACCAGGCTTTTGAAATACTATCGAAACTTAGTGTGACGAATTGGAGGAAAAGCGCAGAAGACCGAGGCGCATGGAATTATAATAGATAGACTGGATAATAGACTGCGTGCTAGAGGGACTGGACTGGACTGGACTGGACTGGACTGGACTGGACTGGACTGG